>CM041297.1:21644100-21664984 GCA_023052935.1 Piezodorus guildinii | reverse complement strand
TTTTTTTTTTTTCCCAAGTTTTTAAACGAAACCCCCCCAAAAAAAAGCTTGGTCAATTCGCCAAAGCACTAGATCTTTTTTAACGGAAATGGATTTTGAAAATAAGCCAAAAAGGGCGCAGTGCATAAGATAAGCTGGGAAAAAGAAAAAAAGTTTTTAGATTCTCACAATCAAAGATCTTAAGATTTTATTGCAGTAAAAAGGGGTTTTCCTGTTTTCTTAATGAAGAAAGATTATAAACAAACAAAAATTTTTTAAAATAATTAGATTTGTTTTATTATTTTTTATTACTACAAAAAAGGGGTTTTGGGGCCTATATATTGCAAAATTTCAATTTGTTTCCCCCTTTTTTTTTTTTTTTTTTGTTTTCACGCTTAAACTGATGCTAAAACTCCATATAAATTTTTCTTATATTTAAAAAAATAAGGTTATTGAATTAAATCATTTTAATCGGCCCCCTTTTTAAAAAAAAATTGATAAAAACGTTAGGGGGTTAGGTCTCTTTGCATCCCCAGTATTTTTTGGCAATTTAAAAAAAAGGGTCCAATAGTTTCGGGAGGAATCCCAGGGACGGCGTAGGGCGGACGGCGGACACCGGATTTTTTTTTATTTTATTGGGATTCTACCATCTTGAAACGAAACCCCTCAAATTTTAAAGGTTTTTTTTTTTTTTTTGGTGATTACTAAGGTTCGTTATTGAAAATAAAAAACCCAAAAGACAAAATTAGTTTAAAAACGTTTTTTAATCAATTTTTTATTATATATATATAAATCCTAAAAATCATTTATTCTAAAAGGAAGTGAAGATGAATTATAATTTAGTCAAAATTTTTACTGCTGTGCCCCAAAGGGGGTTTCTGATAAAGACTTACAATGTGGTTCGAAATTTTACAAAAAATGTTAATAGTACTCATTTGTTTCTAGACTGTCATCCGATATCTTGTTATCTTTTCGGCTAAATCTCAAGAGAGAGGAGCCAATTTCGTCACTAGGGGCGTTTCCAACTACCCCTTGAACAAAAGCGTCTTGGTTAGGGTAGGAAAACCGTTGGATCGATTCTATCGATGTTACTATCGACTTTTTAAAAAAATAAACAACTAGATTGGGGCTCTCTCAAGACCTCTGACTCCGTGGTTTTGTTTTTTAGATTACTTGTTGAAAAAAGAAAAAGTACTGGTTTTTTTAGGGCCAGGGGAAAGAAGTCCAAGCTTAGTGGAGATTTTGAAAACGAATCAGTGAAATCCTGAAAACGAACCGAGTTGTTACTTAGAGGAGAGGTTAAAAAAATCTAAATCCTATAGCTAAGCCTTTAGCCGGTAGGAAACTCACCAAGAAAATTTACAAATTGATTAAAAAAGGTAAGGTATTATATATATTCTCATTTTTTATAGATAATTTCTATTTTAATGTGATGTAGATTTTAATATCTTTACCTATCATTTTTCTAATAATTTAACCATGTCATTACAGCCTGCAAGGATAAGAATAGTTTTATTGATGGACTAAGACAAGTGCAGTTGAAGCTAAGGAAAGGAGAAAAAGGGTATGCGAACACTTTCATGTTATAATTTAATTTTGTATTTAGTCAGAAAGTTGTGAAATGCTTCAAATTTTCTTTTGATATTTTAAATTTTTAAGTCCGATTTGGTTATTGAATATTATCTCAGGGATGTTTTTTAATCTTTGTTTTGTCTGAAACTATCGAGGTGTGGAGTAAAATTTAGGCAATCTTGAAAATATTGCTAATTCTAGTAGTGTTGTTTGAATGTTCATATTTGGTGGTACTTTTATTGAAGTATGATTGAGTAAGTCTTATATGGGTTATTTTCAATCTCATCAGTATCGATCTCTTCACACTTTAACTTTGTTTTTCTAGGCCCTACACTTGTTAGCTTAATCAGTGTGCTTTCATAAATATTCTTTTTGTGATGTTCACCAGTTTGGTGGAGTTTTAACTGCTTTATTGTCTGAAAATCAACAATCTCGATTTTTCTGTGTATTAAAAATCGCTGCCCCTTTTAACCTTCTAGCTGGTAAAGTAAGGGAGCTCATGGCTGAGTGGCTAGCACGCTAGTCTCTCATGCTATAGATTGTGAGTTCGAATCCCAGTCCCGGGGCTTTTATAAGGATGTAATTAAATGGAGGAGCCCGTGGCTGAGTGGTTAGCGTGCTATCCTGCCACGCTGAAGTTGTGAGTTTGAATCCCAGTCCCAGGAGGACTTTTTTCAAGCATACAAATAAATGGAGATTCACTCACTATCTAATCTGGGTATGTGGGACCCATCAGCTAATTGATAGCCACCCACAAAAATAGGCGTAGGGAGTGATGAACCTACCCTATAAAATGTCATCGAGTATCGCAGTGTGGAATATAAACTATAACACGCGGCCAAGGGCCTCCAAGACCTGTCGCGCCAACTGAAAAAAATTAAATGGGGATTCACTCACACCTTTCCCTCTGGTATGTGAGACCCGTCAGCCAAATGGTGGCCACTCACAAAATTAGGCGTATGGAGTGATGACCCTACCCTACAAAATACATCAAGAAACGTGAATGTAATCTCCCAGGTGATTACACCACGAGGCCCAGGGCCTACACGGCCTGTCAAGCCACTGGAGTGGAAGAAAGAGAGGAATGTTAAAAACAGTTATTAATTTTTAATAATAAAATTATGTTTACTTTTGTCTAAATGCTTACAATAACAATTCAACATTGAATTTGTTTGGCTGGTGAGGTAGAACTTCAATTTTTAATCATAGGAGGTTCGATAGAATCAATCTTAAAACTTATTATCATTATTACGTTAGGATAAGTATCCGATACTTGAATGTCACTCCTTTCCCGAACACGGGCTCGCCTTAGTGGGATAAAAAAGTTTTTTACTGTTGAACTGTTTCTTTTTTTTTTTAAATATCAAATCAAGTTAGCTGTTATGTAAAATCTGGAAGGAAGATGGTGAGGATGGTAGTCAAGAAAAACAACAGTGAATTATGTATTGTTTTGCCAAAATTTTAAAGAACAATGTAGGTCTTCATCAGGACACCTCAAGGTACTGCAGTTTAGACAAAACCTTTTTTTTTTTTTCTTATCTGTCATGTCCATTCTTTATTATTATTATACCTAGAGGTGCAATAATGAAGACTTACAATGTGGAAATTATGTAATATGTTTTCTGGATTTTTGGTTCATTCCTCTGCATTAATGTCATCTTCATAGTTTTGTGTGTGTAAAATAACATTAAGATCAATTAATCATAATTACCTTCTTTTTTTTGTCGCGAATTGGCCTTATGGACCACGCAAATATCATTTTCTCCCAACATTGCCCACACATTCCCCCATCTTTCTCTCTTACCACCTCTTCTACATTCTTTCAGACTGCACTCTTCTTTCTTCCTCGCTCCATATTCTCCCCTTTCTCATCTCTTTGGCACCCACAAGGACCTTTATCTTCTTTAATTTTTCCCTATATTCATCTCCATTGAGACAATCCTGATTTGAGATTCCCAACCTCACTCTTTCTTTCCTTATCTGCTGAATGTACCCTCTGGCCCCTTTATATCCCATTTTTCCAAAGATCTTATTTATTCTGCTCGGGCTCATCCTTACCATTTACCCTTAGAAACGCAGCCTCCTTAACCTAATGTCCGTTTCCAGGTAATCAATTTCTTTGTACAGTTCTCTGGTAGGCCTCAGCCCATATCTCTCTGGTAACTTTACTGGCCCATAAATCTTCCTCTCAATGTAATACAAATACAATTACCTTTATAAAACACGTTCTAAGTTTTTTTTCTATTCATTCCAGGATAGTTATATTTGCTGGAGATGTTAATCCTATCGATATAATGACTCATCTTCCTGGAGTATGTGAAGATCAAGAAGTTCCTTACTGTTATGTCCCTTCAAGAAAAGACTTAGGAGCTGCTATGGGCGTCCATCGGTCAGTTGTAACAGTCATGATAAAGTTGAAAGATGACTATTCTGAACAATACGAAGAAGTGCTCACTGAAATTAAGGCACTACCTCTTCCATTTTGAATTTTATTTGTACAAAGACTATATTGAGTGAGAGACTACGTTGAGATGTTATAGACACTGATGTATTGTACATTCTGACATGTATAGTTAAGTGTTCCACTTTAGACTAAATTTTATTCTTTTCTTTTTTTTTTTTGTTAAATCTATCAACAAAGTACGCTAATTTTGTTGCTAGTTAGTGATAATACACATTTTTATGTTTATTCTTTTTAATTGTTTTCTTGTAATATGATTTTAATTTTTAAAGAAAATAAAATTCTATATTTTGTAATTTGGAACAATATAAACGTATAACAGCTTGTATAAATTGATGATTTCAATAAAATCTATTTTATTCTGTTGTTTATAATTAAGATTTATATTTTCCTCAAGATTTTAATCGCTACTATTAACTAAAAAAATAAGTTATGAACTGATTAATAAAATATTTGTTAAAAGTAAAATAGTCCTATAGTAGTTGATAAGTAATTAGACGGATGTTTTTTTTTTATTCAACACCAACAGAGACATTTTGTCAGATTAATCAACCGAAAATTAAAAGTTCTTCCATTACTTGACAAAAATATAATAAATATTGATACTATATTACTTGCGCGGGATAGAACTAACTGGCAGAGGCTACTTGAGGCAGCCCAGACTCATGGGGCCGGATATATATATATATAATATGTATGTATCAATGTATAGCATGAATCTACATCTAATACATGAAACCTTATGTATGAAATATAATTTAAGGGAAAATATTGCGATTGTGAAAAAAACACACGACTTTCACTTACCTCTGTTGTTAAAATCAATTAAAGTATCTTAAGCTTCCCAAAAATATATTATACACCTATATTACTGTTCTTATGTTAAAAAAAAAAAAAAGAAAGAATAATTACATAAATAAATATGTTTGTTATTTTTTCCTTTAGTTGGATAAAAACTTATAACTAATATATTTACTTGTTTTTTTTTACCAAAGCTAACTAGACGATATTGTTAATTTTTTCAAATCTACAAAATTGAAATTACTTTAGAGGAAGAAAGTTTAAAATATTGACATTTCAGCCCTGTCAGACTATTTCAATCAGAACAAAATCTATATGATGTTAAAGCCCATTAAATATTACATTTATATAGTGAGTTTAATGGAAATAGTTAGAGCCAATTTCATTGAAAAGTTCCTGTAACATCTCGGGCATATAGTTTTCTTAAATATAAAATTTCAGTTTAGAACGAATTTTCGTTTTTTTTATTTATTTAGACCTTTTGCATGACTCGGCAATCATTATTTGAACTCAGGGGACTCTAAAACATGTATTTCCATAAACTAGAATTCGAAAAAATTTCACAATCGCAATACTTTCCCATACTTTATATTTCATATATAGTTAAGTGAAAGTAAAAAATTCTATTTCAACTTATTGATGGAAATCATGTTTTAGGATCCCCTGGGTCCAAATGAATTTAGTCCTGCAAAAATGTGTGTTTATAGTAAGTCCACCTCAAAAACGAATAGTTGAAAAAAAGTGAAATTTCATATTTAAGATAATTATATGCAAATATATGCTTGGGATATTACAGCAACATTTTAACCATAATCTAACGATTTTGATTAAATTTGCTAAGGTGATGCAAAATTAAGTGTGCTTTAATATTATGCAGGTTGTATCCTCATCAAAACAGTTAAAATAGCTTAGAGGCTGAATTTTTTTAAAAAATTCCTCCAAAGTAATTTTAGTTTTTGTTATCAAATAATTAACCATTTGTTTTAGTTGGAATCCGTAAATTTAAAAGAAAGAGACATAACCAACTAAAATAAATGCACTCGTATAATATAAATAAATTCTTAATTATTCTGGGACATGTCCCTTTAGAATAAAATATACAGAATGTACAAAAAAAGGGCTTTAGAGTCTTAAGAGCAAATTAATTAAATATAATTTATATTATAATTTAAAAGAGATGAAATAAATAAAAAGCTTATTTAGAATTCTAATGAGCCTGGATGTTCAACAAGTGATCAAATATGCGAGATTTGAAGGGAGAAAGAGAATTGGAGTAACGGATGAAAGGAGGACTAGAATCCCATAGGATTGAGGATCGAATGAGAAAGGATCTGTCGAAATGTGCAGTTCTGTGAGCCGTACTGTATAAATGTGAAGGCCTGGAGCGTGTAAAATGGGGATGGACAGAGGATTTGAACTGTAGGAGGTCAAAAATCTATGATGGGCGGCGGGATTAGATAATTTGGTAAAGGAATGACGCAAGGAAATACTTGCGACGATTGGAAGGGTAACTCGCCATAAAAATGGGATACAGAGGTGTATCTAGGGTCCCCCAAGATGAATCGAACAAAGTGATTAATTACTTATTAATTGATTAATATACCGTTGGAAAGCAAAAAATATTTGAAAAATGTTATCTCATAAACCAAGTGGTAAAAGGTAATGGAGAGTGGCGGAAGGTCATAAATTAAAGTCATTATAATATGCAATAATTCCTGTTTAATTCTAAAATTAATGTTTCCATCTAAATTATTATTTCAAGATTGGAGGTAAGTGAAACTTATGTTTCACATACTAGATTTTCACAAAAAGTATTTAAAATTATAACCTAAAATAAAATGGTCTCCAAGAAATACAAAACGAAAAAGCAAGGCAATAAAGTTATGACAACAAAAAGTAATTAGACGATTATGTCAAAATCTGCTAATGTCGGAAAGTTAGATTAGATCTAATTAGGTAGGACTTACTGTAAGTTTGGTAGGTAAGCTGGATTGCTAATTAAAGAAAAAACTTTTTTAGATAACAATTCTATATTTCTTAAAAATTATACATTTTAAAAATTTAAAGCTGTTGAGTATGGAAATATAATTTATCACCCTGCACTTTGGAAGCTAGAAGTGGAAATCTTTCAAATTATAACTTCAAGTCTTACATACGTATCAATTACTCTATTGAGGACTTTGTGACTGAACAATTATAAAAATTGGTCCTTAATAATTTGGCTGACAGCTTTCATGGCAATGACAAAACTCGTAATATCCCTAGAAATTATACAACTAAACTGTCGAACTTAAATCGAGCTATAGGATCCGTTTAACATCATATCATTTTTTTATAACCTTAAAAGATTACATTCTGAAAATTAGTAATTTTTTTTTTACTGTTAAAGAAAAAGAAAACTCATTTTGATAATTCACCCACATCTTAAAACAAAACCATTAAGTCTAACCGCAGAGCCAACAATTAACATATTCAATGACAACTACTCCAATGCTAAAACGTAATGCTACTTCTTATATAGCCTTGAACTAACTAGTTAAGGATTAACTTTAATCTTGACTTAAGCTTATCAGATGACCCAGCAGTCTCTTCTAAAATGACTTTCATAACCCATTATAGAAGACATTAATGACATAAATTGTAAACAGAAATCAAATTTCAGTATAACAACCAATACTATATAATGAAATGTTCATAATTATTAAAAATCTATATCGAACGAATCTAAATTTTAAAAAATATATAAATTAATCCTATTAATAAATTAAATTAACTTATGATCCCAGCATTTCCGAGTTAGAACGATATAGATAAATTAATTTAACGTCATCAAATGACAAATCTTTGACTTTCCTCGTTGCAGTTCTGATGTGCAAATTGAACTGTTTTTTGTACACCTTATTATTTTTTTTTTCCTATACTAATTCAAAGAGAGATGTCCTTTTTAAGAGAGAAAATGACTCAAATAAAATTCAAATCGACAGATTCGACCCTGCTTTCCAAATCCTCTTCTTCCTCTTTAGTCAATGGGTTCGTTTTTGGTTCGATGAGGTCAGATCTAGGAATGTCTAATTTAGTCCAAGTACCAGGCCCTTTTTTACGCAGCTTGATTTCTATTTTTGATGGAGTCATTGAAACTGAACTGTTTTCTACATCCACTACCTAAAAAAAAAAACAGATAAAAAATCAATTTCCTTTTTAAACAGGAAGCAATAATTTATAAAGGTACTACTCAGAAACTTAATTTACTACTATAACTAAACAAAAAAAAAAAAAGTTTTTTGTTTGGTCTTTTCATTCTCTTAGACCAGAGCAGTGGACCCCGACAAAATTATTTCGCGAATCCCTTCGTCCAATATTTTCAATGACAAGGACCCCTGAATCCAAAAATTTAATTCTAAATACGAGATATATATTTAGATAATTAGTAGGCTTCACCGTATCACGTAAATATTTGCAAAATATTTCTGTATTACAGAAATGGAGAAATGGGAAGAAAAAAATACTAAAATTTCAAACTAATACAAGACAGTACTTATTTAAATATTCATAAATAAATCAACTATTGTTCATTTTATGTCCTTAAAGCTCATTATTGAAGAAATTTTGAAAAATGACCAATTTTAAGGTTGTGGTTTTAAAGTAGTAGTCACTTAGAATTATATCACTTTAAAATGTTGGATTTGTCTGTATAGGGCATATCTGATTCGTATTAAAAGTCTAAAAATCTAATTCACAAATATTTTTCTTTAAGGTAATTTAAAATGTCTGTTTGTTCTGCAAAAGTGAATAAATTTATGGTGTCTCCCATGATATTCATAAATTGAACTACATATGTCACAGTATTCATTCACACAGAAGTAGACAAACAGATGAGCAACTACAGTCATTGCTTATCGTTGATTTGTTTATCAGGCAATTAAAACCTGATATTTAGTATTGAATTAAAACTGACTGTATAAAGTTTAATGTATTAGGTGAGAAAACAAATGATTTTGCCAAAATCAATCAATTTTAAGGAGGCTGAACACAATTATATTAATGAAAGAATACAGAGCCGATCGACCTCGTGATGCACTTGTGGATAGTTACTGCACAGAATTAATTGACTCCGTGTCGCACTTGTGAATAATTACGGATTTCTCCTTCCGCACTGTATTTGTTTAGGAATTGATATTTTTTTTTTTTCTTTTTCTACTAAAACTACGTGGGTGAATCAAATATGAACGAGACTTTTTGTCCTGGAAGCCCAGGGAAGGTGCGGGAATGTTCCCGCGTTAAAAGGTGTTAGGTAGGGATGCCAGGAGTGGGGGAAGCAGGCGAGCGCATGCCCTCGAACTCAGCAGTTACCGTTGTGACGATGTCTGAGCAGGATGTATCCCCCTCGATTACCCAACGTATTATCATCAAATTTCTTGCTGCTGAAGGTGTAAAACCGGCTGAAATCTTGAGAAGGTTGACTGTACAGTTCGGGGAAGAGACACTTTCTCATGCCAGAGTGTTTGCATGGCATAAACAATTTGTGGAAGGTCGTGATCGTGTTCAGAATGAAAGCCATGACCGCAGACCCCGCTCCAGCATCACATCAGCCGTGTTCGACAGCTTATTGAAGGTGACAGACGTCTAACCACCAGTACCATTGCAAGTGAGGTTGGGATAAGCTATGGAAGCACTTTTTCCATACTCACAGAGGAGCTAGGGTTTCGTAAAGTGTGTGCCAGATGGGTTCCTCGACTTCTCACAGCTGAGCAGAATCTGCACCGTTTGCAGGTCTGTGCAGGTCTTCTTGCAAAATCTCAGGCTGAGGGAGCCTCATTTCTCACTCACATTATCACCTGTGATGAAACTTGGGTGCACCATTACCCCCCTGAATCAAAACAAGCGATTATGGAGTGGAGACTGAAAGGGGAACCTGGACCAGTGAAAGCCAAGCCACAGCTGTCATTTGGGAAGGTTTTGGCTTCCGTGTTTTTTGACCAGCGTGGCTTGCTTCATCTTGATTTTTTTCATGAACGCAGGACTATCAATGCCGCATACTACTGCGACATTTTGAATGAAGTCAGACTTGCATATCGCCACAAAAGAAGGGATCTACCGCTGAGAAAAGTGATTCTTCTTCAGGACGTATGCCCGCCCGCATACTGCAGCCCTGACGAGAGAAAAATTGGAGCAACTGGGCTGGGAGACGCTGGAACACCCTCCCTACAGTCCAGACTTATCACCATGTGACTTTCACCTGTTTGGCCCACTCAAGGAAGCTTTGGGAGGACAGAGATTTGTCAGTGACGATGAGGTTGAAGCCTACATGCTCAATTGGCTGAAGACACAACCTACTTCATTGTATGAGCACGGGATTGGAAAATTACCTATGCGCTGGAAAAATGTATTTCCAAATCAGGAGACTATGTAGAAAAATGAGGTGTACTTTCAAAGAAAAAAATTAAAAACATAAGTCTCGTTTATATTTTATTCATCTACGTAAGTATTAAAATAGATATAAAAACAAAAAAGTTTTTATAAAATAATGGCAGCTTACCCCCTTCAATTCCAAATCTTTCGTGAAAACACCATTTAGTTCAGGAAAATAAAGTGACATTTTTAATCTAATAGGTGAAAGTTCTATTGAGGAAGAATCTGGATCACATTTTTTTCCGAAAACTGACACATAGACGAATGTGCCAGTTTGATGCCAGTCCAACCTACATTTTACTTCTCCTTCTTTCAACTGAAAGTATATAAAAAATAATAAACATAAATCAGAAACATTGAAAATTTGTATTTAAAAAAAAAAGAGGATAAAATAGAATATTAACCTTCTTTTTGAACCATGTATGTGTTCCACTAGTACAGCCAACTTGTGCGAGGAAGTTTTCGAAATCAGTGGTTCTCTTTGTACAACACGTCCAGAACTTAAGACCTTCATGGAATACAGGGTATCCTGGATGATATGTACATGTTTCGTTGGCTGAATGAGCACCTTCGTAGACCTAAAATGATAGTTTTAATATAATACAAATTATATTATGTCAATTATTTACAGTTATAACAATTAAAATACTGAATTCTCAAATATGCAACAGTGGAAAAAGTTAATAGTATGATAATAAATCTATTTCTTACCGCTTTGCAAGAATTGTTTTTACAAGTAGTTCCCAAAGGAATATTTTGGCTATTTTCTTTATCCTCATCATTTGTTTCTATATCTTTTGTACTGCTAGTTAAATTTAAAATTGCATCTCTTAGAGCAGGAGATACAACAGGTTTCAAAACTACCTAAACATCAAATTTGGTTTCATTTTAAAATTATTTTTACACCTTAAGGAAGTAAAGAATAAAAAATAAAGATGGCATAGGCATTGCAGTACTATGATCTCTAAGAATAACACAATACAATTAATGTGAACTCAAATTACAGGATCCAAAGCTGGCACTTGGACTTAGATTTTAAGTTGCTTCACAAAAGCTGCAAGACTATTGACTTTCCCTAATTATGATATGACCTAATGAAAAAATAAATACATATATTTTTAGGCAGGTTTTTATAAAATAATTAAAATGTTTTTTATTTAATAGTTCTATTTAGCTGTAAAAAAATGATATACACTGGAAAATCATAGAGCTTGAAAACCAAACTGTTGGGCAGGTAATAAAAGACCAAGGGCAAACGTTTAGGGAAGAAAAATAAATCACATTAATTGGGGGATGGATATATTAATTAATTAAAGAAGTAAACATTATTTTTATTGAATTGGTCCAAATTATAATTTTCAGCAAGAAAATATGACACATCATATATTTAAAATGTGACTCATTTAATGTGTATGAAATGAGGCATGCTCAAATTTGGTGTATCATAAATGTACAGCCAGTACTTGACAGTTTTACCTACCAAAGTTTATTATAGATTATTTAAAAATTTAAACATATCCAAAGAAATATTTTATACAATTTATCACAATGGAATCGATAAAATATCTTTTAACAATTAAAAACCACTATTATAATACAATTAAAGTCACTTACCAGGGGAGTTTCAAATGGAGGTCTTACTACTTCATTGACAATAGGGGCCGGGGCCTTCACTTCTATTACCTCATCGGCCAAAGATTTATCCACGACTGGTTTTTCCGGCTCAGGTGGTTTTACATTGTTATGAAAAGAAACTGTACAGCCCTGAAATCAAACAAACTCAAATATCACATTGGTAAAAAATGTTAACAAATGATTGTATAAACATATATATTCTCTATTTACCTTTATGTTAAGAAATTCGGTAAAGTCGGTACACTTTTTTTTACAGCATGACCAACCTTTGTAGGCATCGTGAAAAACAGGATGGCCACTATGATGTCTACAAGATTCTAAAAATAATTAATTAACCTAATTAAATAAATTTACTGTAAATAATGATGTTTGAAGAATAATTATGTTCAAACCGTTTATTTATTTTAGTTTTAGTGGAAGTATTTCAAATGAATTAAGAATACACCTTACAAATTTATTTTAAAACAAAATGAAAATCACTGAATTTGATACAAAAGTGTTTAATTTGAAAAAAACATATTGTTAAAATATAACAGAAAAGTACATGTCATGAAAATTAAATAAATGTATCAGGATAAAAATTACAAATTGTTATGATCATTTGGACTAAGACAATTTTTTATTAATAAAAAATGGAATAATAGAAATTATTTAATGTTATAAAATAGAAATTGTAGTGTACTAACAACTATTAAGCATCTGAATAAATTAATTACTAAGTTTCTTATAAAAGTCTAATTTTGAAACTACGAATAGGTACTACCACACTTATTTGCACAAATGTTGAAAGTTAAAAGGCAACTTATACCGAGGTAGTGAATAAATATATATATATATATATATATATATATATATATATATATATATATATATATATATATATTATTCATGGAAGGAATTAGTCCGGGTGACGGTCATTAAATGAAACAGCTAAATAGTTTCAACTATTTATTGTTTGCCAACAAATTGTTAGTAATTCTCAACGGTCAACTAATTACATCCACAATATATAAATTCAGTTTTTAAGATTCTTTTAAAGATTAAAATCCATGATAATTCTTTATGTGACTAGTTGAGTGACAATATTATTCTTCTCATTTTTTGTAAGAAAGAAACTACATTCAAATTATAAAGTAATAGCTTCTTAAACTCCTCTTATTTGTAGAAAGTTCTATATTTAAAGGTATTTCAATCAAAATATCATATTCAAACAGCAAAATATAATTTCTAGCAACTGGAATCCTTCATCAATAAATTAAGTAATTCACAAAAAAACTGGTATTATTTTAAAAGGATGAATGTCTGATTTAAACTGATTAAGACATACTCTTGCTTCAAAATGAGCTTTCCATTCATCTTTTATGGACTTTAATTAAAACTATGAATCAATTAACCACACTATTTTCATTAACAACAAAACAGGAAATATTTCTTTTAGAAACATCCAATATAAGAAATAATTACCCTCAGTATTTTTCGATGGATCAAATTTCTGTCCACAACCACGATTGTAGCACAGTAACAATTCCGACATTTATACAGGGTTTGTGCGTTAGTAGTATAATAAATTTCTCGTAATAAAAATTGTTAAAATAAAATATTCAATGTCAAACACTGTTAACCTAGCATTAGGTATTAACAGGTCACGTTAGAGGCTCTTCAAATGTGGTGTATAAATCGAAGCAGAGAGGTAACAACTGGGTTTTGTGAAGATCTGGAACATTCTAATGAAACAGACTAATCCAAATAATTTATAACTACTTCATCATTGTCATTTATTATGTTAAAACGTTATTTAAAATATATCATAACCTTATCTAAAGGTTACTAGATAAATTTTATGATCGTATTATATGTCCAATCAATTCATGTTAACATCATTCTTCAATAAAACTCATAAAATTTAAGTAAAGTGAAAGTATATGATTTTTACATAGTTGAATAGCTAAATAACCTAATTGAGATTTTTTCAGTAAACATCCCTTTCAGCTGTCATTATTATTCAGTTTTTTTCAAACATATATTTCATTACATATAGGATTAGTTATGTCAGTTTAACAAAAGTAATGTTTCACTTCCTGAAGTAGAGGAAATCGTTAGACAATGGTTAATCGAGAACTTGCGTCTTCATTGGCGTTAATTTTCAATAATTGAGATGTTTATTTCCAAAAGGTACTATAATCATTCCGGAAACTTTTTAAAGGGAGGGAAAAATCTTTTATTAATTTATTATTTAACCAATTTATCTGATTCTGATTTGATCTAGGATTTGTTTATTTTTATTATACAAAAAAAAAAAAAAAAAAAAAAAAGGTGTTTTGGTTAGAGTCTATTTTTATTTCAAAGCATGAGTTTAATTTTAAAATTGATAAATAAATAGACAGTGTTTAGAAAATGGTTGTAAGTAACCTTACTTCTGTCATGGAATTTTCAATATAATTTTACAGGCACATGGTCGGAGGATTCCATTTTATTGAAACAAATTTTCTAGCTATAATAGGGGTACTCACTTCGTTTGCTATAGCATGTTATTTTGCTAAATCCGTCGAGTTTCTACAGTTATTTCCTGTATAAAATTGATGGGTTTAGCACAATAGCACAAATAGCATGCTATAGCAAACGTGGTGAGTACCCCTAATGTACCAATGGTCGAGCCACACGGAGAAGGATGGTCAAAAAACGCGTATGGAGAATACTTCGCGTTGCCTGGCAACCTGAAAACCAAAGTGTATGGAAAACAAAATAATTATAAGTTCGCAATCGTTGGCGAGAGGGTTTTTAACCTCCTTCTCCCCATAGATATAAATAGTACACAAAATCGCGAAATAGAGATTAAAAAAATAAATAAATATAGTAATACATAATATAGTCACCTACAGGAAGAGATTGAAATTGGCTCCTGTAGAGCTTAGACTATCTGGTGACGTAGCAGCTCTCTTTACATCTGATTTAAAAGACTATCATCAGACCTACCCTGCTTTATAGTGCACCACTGTTTTTTTATAAAATGAAACTCTCGAGTCTGCAGAGCTACCAGAACTACGTCCTCCAGTGGATCGTTAGAGGCAATTCGCTCCAATGGGCAAGAAATAGGAGGAGCTTCAGCTTCAGCTACCCCTAGTGTCTGAGTAGATAGGTAGGAGAAACAACAGGTTCTTTAATGGGCTGTACCAACTTACTCTTCAGTGATAGTGCACCACTCTATGTCTGGGAGTTTGTAAAGCATTGTCCCTTTGGTTGACGTTCTCACCGAGGGAACAGTTCTGTACTCTGCAGTCTGAACCCATCATATTCTGAAAGCCTGGAAGATGGGTTCTCCCATTCAGTAGTTTTTGAAGCTGAAAGCCTACAGTTGGAGCTACTATATGCAATGGACTTAAAGAATGTCAGGCTTAAAATACCTCAAAATGCAGTATAAGTTCTTGGAAGACCTATGACTGTTATTTATAATCTACTTATATAACTATTGCATTATTTGTTTTGTAGTAGATATATTTTTTTTGTATGTCATCTATGAAGATGAGAAAAAAAAATTGTTTGTATTATCAGTTAAATAGATTTTTTGTATCTTTATTCATTTAACGTCACTTTATGCTACAGTGGCTAATCAGACAATACTTGCACCAGAACTCCTCAATTTGGATATCTAAGTTTGATTAGGATAGGGTTTGTTCGTCACTAGGAGTACCTGTCATCGTTATAGGCTCGGGACCTCCATTTTATGTCCAAAGGACAGCATAACAAGATATTTGTACTCCCTTTAAAATTGTTTGGACCATTTTCCAGGTTTGAACCCAAGTATAGGTCATAAGTACCTGTTATCTCTATTAAACATAGACAATTTGTTTTTTACCATTCTTTATTTTTTATTTCACTTAATTTGATTGAAACATACACAATGGAAAATATTCAGATCAAACAATTATAAAAATTATAGAATTTTTCAATGTCAAAAAGTATTTAAGCAGTTCTATAAACTATATTTTATATAGTTCTGTAAATATAAAAAAAAAAATGCTACATTACACCTATCTTACAAATATTTATTTAATCCTAACCAAAATTTCAAGAGTGGGTTAGTCGAGTGAAGAAAAAATATATTTTTAAATTGTAACAAACACGTGTATTTCATAATAATAAACAATTCAAAATCTAATACATCATAAGAAACAAAACAATATTTATTAAACATAAAAACTAATATTAAATTCTACAGTTTTTCAGTTAAAAATCTACAATAAACACCCATTAATTTAAATGTCTAAAAATAAATAACGAAATAAAAACACAGCTATACACATAAACCAAGATATATTCTGTAAGTTTTTTGTTCTTGAGGTCTAGCATTTCTGAATATTTCGTCTAACAATAAACAGGTATTTTCTTGCCTCAGCATTTTCCTCCTCAATACTCCAATTTTATCCTGAAACAAATTTTTTTTTTTTTTTATCATAAATTTCAGACAGAGGAAGGCTAATGTGATGAAGCACAACTTACAAATGTGAAGTAGGAGCTGGCGTTGTTCGAAAACAATAATTGCTCTGCTGAAGTTTTCGTAAGGTTTTGCTTCAGCTTCTTTTTTCTTTTTAATTAACCAATTTTTAAATTTTATCTCATTTTCTTTTTGCTTCTGCCTTCTTCCTCCCATTTCTTTTCTTTCTCTATTCTTAAAGCTTTAGACAATTCATATTTCTTCCTGAAAATTAAAAAAAGATAAAGCATATATGAAAAATAATAAATAGGCATTCTACAAATAAATGTTAAATATGCATACTATTGGCCTTAATAATATCATTAGCAATATTTTGTATAGGGATACCTTGTAAGACATGTATTAATATATTATCTAATACAAGTTCAAATTAAAAATGGCAAACAAATAATCTTTTGAAAATTATTGATTGATTGGCCATTAATAAAAAAAAAACTAATTTATACACATTACGATTGAATTTTGATGTTATGTATATTTATATAGACCCAGATAATCAATAATTTTAATTTTATTTATTTATTAAAAAGTAAATCTAGTTAAACTATTAATATTTCTTGAAAAAGTAAAGTGAATCGTACATTTTTTTTATTTCTAAAAATTATATGGTTAACTTCAATTCTTGACTTATAAAATTTTGCTATCTGAGCAAGATTTATTGAAACCAAATCAAGAATCAACAACATATTTCAGAATATTAGTTCTAACTTCTTCTTCAGAAATTATCAGCTATAATAAATAACCAATCAATAAATTCAAATATATTAATTTAATAAGAAAAAGTTCATACTGAGGTTTTATAAAAAAAAAAAAAATAAAATCTCAAATTTAGTTTAGTTTTATGAATAATAAATGGAGAAAAAAAACAAAAAAAAAAACATTTTATTATGAACAAGATTTAACACTAAAGAACAAGGAATAATAGTGAAAACATGAACGGTTTAAAGAAAAAGAGAAAAAATATTATAATTTAAAAAAAATACATTATATAACAAAACTTCCTGTACAGGTTTCATAAATTTTCCAATATTTTTAAAATACATGTTAAAAAATAAAATAAAATAATAAGTTGAAGAGGATATTATACAATTAAAATGCATACTCCTTTGAGTTAACAGGTAAATAAGCAAGCAAACATGTAAATGAACTATTAAAATACAAAAATGACTAAAATATATAAATCAATAGTTGGTTCATATATGCAACAGAGCTGTTTGAAAACATAAATCACACATCAATTAAAATATTATACATACTATTAAAAACTCAGATTAATAAAAAAAAAAACCCTACTTCTCTCTTTCAAGGAGTTGCTCTTTGCTGAGTCCATACTCAGATCTCAAACCATTATAGGCAGGTAGTTTTGTGATGACGCCTATTTTACAGCACATTCTCTTTGCAGGGGCAGTAGAAGGGCGAGGATCAACGGCCGTATTTCTTTTTTTGACAGAATTTGGTTTCGATGACAACTTGGATGCTGAAAATTCTGATTTAAGACCTTTGATTACTGATACCTTATTACTTTTAATAGCCTGTAAAGTGCTCAATTGATTAGTTAACTGTCACTAAAAGAAGAGTTTTCTATTGAATCGTTTTTTTCCAAAATTTCGTTTAATTCTTTTTGGACCGGATCATCTGTTTTACCTAACGATTCTTTATCGTAACGATTTTATTATGATCTAAAGGGACCGGATTAATTAATTCATTCTCTGTATTCAAATTAATTGATTTTGTGAAACTCTCGGTTAACTCACTTTCCTCCGTTTCACTCCGGCACAGCACTGTTTCCAAAGAGGAAGTTAAAGTTTCTTCGGTCAAAGGTAACGCGCTATCTTCTACTTCCTCTTCGGATTCAGAAAGCTTGGCAACACTAGGTTCTTGGTTACATCGGCTTCCCCTGAAATCATCGGTATTTAAGTCATCTTCGTAATCATCATCGGTCAGAATTTCTTCAGACTCAATGGAATATGCAGTTGGTAGGGTCACAAGAAGTATTTTGGAAGGCTTACTTTCATGATCAGAGGTAGTTGCTTTCTTTGGGCTCCCTTGACCTAAAAAATAAAATTAATGCTCCAAAAGGAAATGTTTAAAGAAGTTGTATAATCAATAATGATATCATTAATATTACAATTCAATTTTCAATCAATTTAAGAGTTTTCAAATGTAAAGATAAAAAAAAAGATTAAAGAAAATAATTACATTGAGTTTCAAATAAACATAATCAGAAACAGTTAGTTTTATCGGCTTTTCATCACTCTCTATAAGCTTTTGCAATTTTGTTTATAAGATAATATTTTTCCAAAATCTTTAGCTTTCCAACGGTATATCATACATCTATATTACTGTTTTTATAAGGCACATAGTAATAATAAGTTATGACCGCACCCCCCAACCAGCTTATCCATCATATATACTCCATGGTGAACAATTGATCCAATTATTAATTGGTAGGTGACAACAATTTAATAAAAGTGTTAACGAACCTCCTTAAACCAAGGTAGTTCAAGTGTTTCTAATGAAAATATTGAATTTTAAAATAATATCATCACACAGAAGATTTCTGAATTTAAAGGAGACTCTAAATAAATCAATAACAAAACATTTTAGGCATACACTGTTTAATTCGGAGCAGTTTTGATGAAGTACGAGAACAATGAATATAATCCATATAGAATAAAGAAAAATAAAGTAGTTATCAAATATTCTTACCCTGATCCATTCTTATTGTTTGCATACTATGAAAAATATATTAACAAAACTACTTACTAAATAAATTAAAATAAATAAAATAACTGGACTACACCATAGCTGATAAAACCAAGTTTGTCAGTTAAAATAACCGACAAAGAATGACAGTACCATTTTCCAAGATATATGAAAACGGGCCAGTGGTTGAAAAGAATTTTCTATTTTTTAAAATAAAAATCTTTATTAGACAGTTAAAGAAGATTTTAGCCAAACCTATAGCAAATAGTACATTTGGAGAACCATGAATCACAATCATCTATTGAACAGAAAACTTTAAAATTATGTGTACTAACTTCCTAAAATATTAAGGCATAGAAGATAATTCAGTGAACTTTTAGTAACATCTTTCATTTCACCTCTTAGGATTGTATATCAATAGTTATTGCATAAAATTGATGGCTTGGAACTAAGATCATAATGGTGCCCAACAGAAAACGAAGTTAAGACTGAATGAAAGTTATCAAGTCGCAAAAGACCGATATCATTAGAACTGCATCTGATATTTGATTTTTTTGAAGTTTATATGCATTGCTTCAAGGAAAATAATTGTATCACATTTATTCTTATAACATTAACATTTTTATGACCAAAAGAGACAAGTCACTACCAAAATATTAAATCATACCTACACCATATCTTCATCTAAAGGTGATGCTATGGCAAACTGAAATTTTTTTCTTTCTTCTAGATTAGACTAAACCCTTGTTGAGTAAACCAAATGTGTCAATTACTAAAAAAGTAGACCAAGTATGATAAATAAAATATTTCACAATCATCTCAAAATAAGCCGCTGGTTGGAAAAATTCTCTAATTTTGAAATAGAAACCTTTATCGTCAACAAAACCTCAACAAGTGGGTACCCAAAGTTGGGAGGAGACCTCAGTGGTTCAACATGATTTAGCTAAATATGTAGCAAATAGCACATTTGTAGGCCTAGAAACAGTATGAATCACTAAACAAAAGAACTTTCAAAAGGGTGCTGACTTCTAAAAATTAAGGCATAAAGATAATTTTAATACTTTCATCTCACCTGGTAAGATAGAATGTCAATAGTTTAAAACAATGGATCATAAATGCTAACTCAGCAACTATAAACTTTATGTATTTCATCAAAAAAGAGCATTTTTTTTTTTTTTTGATATGGTAGTTATTTATTGAATTATATATAGATGAAAACTTTTTAAAACAATTGATGACTTGGAACTAAGATCATAATGGTGTGATCCAACAGCAGAACTTAAAAGTGAATGTAGGTCATTAAGTAAAAAATACCAAATTCATTATAATTGAATCTGATCTTTGATTTTTCCAAAGTGCACACCCACAGCTTAAAAACTAATTGTGTCATTTAATTTTATAACATTAACATTGCTATGACCTAAGAGACAAACTACCAGAATATAAAAATTAGAAATCATACCTACAACCATATCATCTTCATCCAGAGGCGATGATTCGACAAACCGAACTTTAGGAGTTCTTGATGATAATGCAGCCCTCTTTTTTTCTTCTTCTAATTGCTGATTGGCTTTTCTTATTCTATCAGACATGTTGTAAGGATTTGGTGAGGGCATCAATACTGAACCACCAGGGCTAATAGGGACTGGAAGAAAAGACAAATATTTATTTTACAATAAGCGCAAAGATGGCAGAAAATAAAATAAAATTTTACTTACTTCCAAAGTCATCATCGTCGTCTTCATCTTCATCATCATAATCATATTTACGACTATTTTTATGTTTTTCTTCATATTGAGAAGCTTTCGGTTTTTTTTTATTCATTGAAT
>CM041297.1:21603757-21644000 GCA_023052935.1 Piezodorus guildinii | reverse complement strand
ATAACAGTGTCTGCTAGATAGCAGCACTCACAGCTGTTTCCTTAACATCTATTCTAATGATTTTAACAGTAACAAAGAATTTTTGTTGATGAATGGGAGGCATCGATGACAGAAGCCAAATGAAGAAATAAATAATTTACTAAAAAAAAAAAAAAATAATAATAATAATAAATAATAATAATTTAAATCATCTAAATAAAGTTAGACATTGGTAATTTTTTTTCATTCAAAGCAATTTATTAATTCCTTAACGGAAGTTCCAAGCGACAAATGTTATATAGCAAAAATATATTTTTCACTAAATTTACGTCCAGCAAACTTATGATTCTAACATCAATTGAGCTAGAGGGTGTCAATCGTGTTACATTTTTTAGGATAAAATAAAGTTATGCAATAAAAAGTACTGCCCCTGAAACCCAGGGTTAGATTAACCCGCACTACTGAACTGTTTTGCCGGCAAGGAATAGCATTACGCCTTACTTTGCCACTCCTGCTTCCTACTTTAACATGATTATTCAGAACTTTTGTCACTAGTAATTTATAAACCGATTCAATTTTTTATTTTTTTTCAATGCAAATTTAACTTGTCTTTGTCCCCACTTTGGTGATAATCAACAAATGGATGGATAGTGTGGAAACTGATAACATGGTTGTAATAGGAACAGAAAAGAATTTTATTTATTATATTTTTTTTATCTTCAAATTTGTTATTCGAACCTCTTAAAAGAAAGCCTAAAACGCATTATGAAACATCAAATTCATATAGCAAGTATTTTTTGTTTACCTCCAAATTATTAAATTCTCACCTGTCAAACTAATATGTGAATAGAAGCAAATGTTTTATTTTTTCAACGCCACTTTATGCTACAAAGGCTAATCGGACGATAGGTATATTAGATATATTAAATTATAGGAAAATAAATAACAAAAATACCCTACAAAAACATTTTATAATTGTATTTCACTTCGGGGCAGTACTTTATTATAGTTTATTATTTGAAAACAATTTAGACATCAAATTTTTGAAGTTAAATGTTGCAAGGAGAAGTATTGCGATTGTAACAATTTTCGAATTCCACTTTTAGATGGAAATACACGTTTGTTTGTTTATTTATTTAACGTCACTTTATGCTACTATGTCTAATCGGACGATGCTACAGTGGGAGTACTAAATTTTGCCTATCCAGGTTTTATTAGGATAGGGGTCTTTAACGAGTACCTGACATCGCACAGGCTCGGGACCACCTCTTAACGTCCCCTCGAATGAGAGAATAACTTAGGATTGTTTACTTGAACCTATGACCTTTAGTATAGGAGGCTGTTATGCTAACCACCCAGTTACAAGTGATCCCTTGGATGAAATGGGATGGGATGAGATGGGATCGAAATGGGGATCACTTTTAGATAAGTGGTTAGCATAACATACTCCTATGCTAAAGGTCACGGGTTCAAACCCGCAGGTGGTCCTAGGATTTTTTAATGGTAGTAAAAAATCCTTAGCTATGCCTTTCTTTGGAGGGGACGTTAAAAGGTGGTCCCGAGCCTGTGCGACGTCAGGTACTCGTTAAAGATCCCTATCCTAATAAAACCTGGATAGGAAAAATTTTGGCTCCTACTGTAGCATCATCCAATTAGCCATAGTAGCATAAAGTAACGTTAAATAATTACATAAATAAATACAAGCAAATGTACTACATAAACATAAGCAGAGGCCATGATGGACATAAGCAAGGAAAGTGCCAAGCAGCCCCCCTTTCCTTGGTTTAATTTAACACAGGAGGTCACTCATTCAGCTTATTTTTAGCTTTCTTCTAACATTTATTACAGCCAATGACACGTTATCACAGCTAGATACTTATAGAGTTTTTTAATTACTTACCAAAGAGGTGTCGTTATGAATCTAAAAAAAAAATAAATGTATTGAAATTATTGCAGTTTTCGTATGTGATTCTTTTTTGCTGAACCATAAATATATGAGGCGTAAGTCCTTATGGGCAATGTAGGTATGTGTGTGTATATATATATATATATATATATATATATATATATATATATATATATATATATATTATATATATACTGTCAATTTAATTTTTACTTTTGATGATTTAAGTAGAAGAGAGCATAGTACTTTTAGTCGCTGATTAAGTGTCTTTCTTTTCGTCTTGACATGTGGGTCGCATCACTTGATTTTATTAATTGATTTCTCGAAATTCGAATATAATTTGAATGAAACCTAAATTGTATTAAAACCAATCAAATTTTACATAGATACAGCAAGTTTAATCAAAAACGTTATACTGTATTTGAGAAAATTGTAAAAAGGTGCAAAACGCATAATGTAAAGTAGTTCTTACTGACAGCTAAATTTGAAAAGAGTTCCTTTAACATCTCTGACATACAGTCATCTCAAATAAGAAATTTCAGTTTCGTATGAGTTTTCGTTTTTGCGCTAGTTACTACACAAGCACTCAATCAGAACTTTTTAGGGACTAGAGAGGCACTAAAACGTGTAATTCCGTAGAAAACTGGAATGTGATAATATTCACGATCGCAGTAATTTCCCTTACAACTTATTCTATATATAGGCAAGTGAATGTTATATAAATCAACACGCTTGGCATTTTGAAGAGTAATTGTTTTATTGTTGGTTTACAAATCTGATAAGGATCTGGCTTTGAAAAATTAATAATGTTTTCCAAATACTCACGCAAACTGAATGAAAATATCTTAGGGACATTAAGTTCCCTTGCGAGCCCATCGACCGAAATACCTTCGCGCCATTGTACCCCCGGAAATGGACAGTAAAGGGTAATATGGTCTTCTTCCCGGGGCCCTGTAATGCTTCCGCCGGAAGTGCAACTATAAATTTTTACAACGATAACTGGGATCGTTCCTCCGCCTCAAACTCTCTTCTGCCTGGCCCGGATCGGAAACGGAATGCCTTCAAATTGTCTACTTTTATTTCACATTACTTCTACCGGCTAATGGAATGAGAAATGTACGGCGTTTGATAGCGGGCGGTTATCAATGTTACGTCTTGGTCCAATAAACTTGTATTCGTAATACCGTCTAACGAAAAAAAAAACAAAAAACGAAATATCAAAAAAAAGATGATATAAACAGATTTATAATGTAGAATCCGGTAACTATAATATGTTTAATAAGAAAATATTGGGTTGTGTCACATGAAATGTCAGTTTTCAAGGTAAAGGATTTTTATTAAAAATACGATATGAAAACAAGATAATTTTATTCGAAGTATTTACCTTCTTTTTCTACACATTTTTCCCAATGCGACACTAACTTTTTTATCCCCGAACAGAGAAACTCTGGGCTTTGAAGTGAAACAAAATCTGAAAACGCACTTTTCACTTGATCATCATTTTCAAAAAGTTTTCCTTTGACGAAGTTGTCTAAATTCCTGAACAGGTGGTAATCTGTTGGAGATAAGTCGGGAGAATATGAGAGGTGCGGAAGAACTTCGTAGCCCAGTTATTTCCATTTTTGCACTGTATGTTTTGAAACATGGGGTCTTGCTGCCGCTCAGTGAGATCATGGTACCCATGTATCGAGCTTTTTTATGTTTCCTTCCAAACGCCTTTCAAATACTTCTAGCGGCCTCAGCCGCTGAATGGCCGAGTTTAAACTCGTACAAAAATATACTCGATAATCACGTGTTTCCATGTTCATATTTGGAGATATACTAAAAAGTGGGTAATTGATTAAGAAGATAATGTTTATAATACAAAGGTAGAGGATTAGTTACTGTTTACTTTAAATATGTAAACACTCGGAAGAAAACAACAGAGACCTGCAAAATCTTTGATGTATTTCAGAAATTATAAAAACGGACATTCCATGTGAAACAACCCAATAATTAAAAATTAATCATAAAGTTGTAGTTACAGAGTGAAAAAATATAGATTTTAAAAGTTACGCTCTGCAATTTTAACATCAAAAGACGATTTCATACTGGCCATCCAGACTGTTACAAAATACTTAATGTTCCTACGAAATCTGTACTATCTTAGGAAAATTTGATTAAATAATAGCAAGTCAAAACGTGTAACATTCATAATACGGAAAACACTTTTTTTTTTAAACTTCATTATTTAAATCAAAACACAGACATATTACAGTGCAAGTAAAAGTCACTATCCCACTATGGCGAGCCCGTGTGTGGGAAAGGAGTTCACCTGCGGCAATTCAATAAAAGTACAATAACAAACAGTAACAGTACACAGTATGATACAATACAATACTTAAATAATATAACACAATTTTATAAAGAAACAGTAACACACTATACAGCAAAAAAAAACTATATAAAACATAAGGAATATAAAATACAATTATAAAGAAACAGTAACGCACTACACAGCAAAAGCAATATAATACATAAGGAATATAAAATACAATTATAAAGAAAAAGTAACCCAGTACACAGTATGAAACATTAATTGACTAAGCTTAAAAGCTATAAGGAATACATATACATATATACAAGACATAAAATTAAGGCATGCAAATATAAAATTGAATACCAAAAAACAATCGTAAGAAACAGTACACAGAAATAAACAATAATTGACTAAATCAAAAGCAATAAAGAATACAAATTCATATATTTAAGATATAAAATTAAGGCAAGTAAATACAAGATTGAATTACATAATAAGCAATATAAAGATACATAACTTAGTACACAGTAAGAAATTGACAAAATCTAAAGTCAATAAAGAATACATATACTTGTATACAGGATAAATATCAGAATGAGTGACGGAGGCTGGCATTGACGACATGTCTATAGCGATGAGTAATTTGGATTCAATAATTCAGCGATTTCTTCTTCACTGAGGGATTTCACCCATATTTTAACATTGTAGTAATAATTTGAATACTCTAGAGGATTTGTGTGAGAAAATTGAAAATTTAGAGGAATATTGTTGTATACAGAAACAATGGAATAACAAGTCTGGTGTGTCGTCCAGTTAACTTGCTCATCAATTTTTATCGACTACTACCGAATTCCTGAGATGAACTCTGTAAATTATCTAGGAGGAACACTCGACCGAAGGATGACTTGGTGCCCACATGTCAGGATAAAAAGAAAGACACTCAACATGCTAAAATTAAACAGAAACTGAATACATACCAGGTATGAATAACTACATAATAAATCAAACCCTACATACGGACTTACCACAACCAACAGTTGACTGACACATACGAACTGTCTATTTTCGTTCTCATAATAAACTGCACAGACAAGACACGTCAATAGCTGAAATGAAAGATAAGAGATGATATAGCAGACAAGAGAGGAATCACCGCTTGTACATACATAAACCGTATAATTTGTTATATTTTAATTAATATAAAATAGGTATGTATGTAATCATGATTGTTATTATTATTTTCTTTATAATATTTATTTAATTTTGTGTATATATATTTTATTTGTTTAATCTTTATTATTTTTTTTTTATTTTATTTATAATGTTCGTATGGGATGAATGATTTATTCTATCTATAATACTCATTGCCCCAGAAGATGGCAGATTGTATTATCTCTTAATAAAATAAATTAAAAAAAAAAATAATATAAGTTTTATTTATAATGGTTAGTATTATTACATAAACAACAAAAATAGAAATGTGAAGTTCTATAAACTATTTATCTCAAAGAATCATGTTCTCTAATTGTGATCTCTCTTTAAAATATAAAGAACATAATAACAATTATATGATTTTTTTTTTTGTTCTTTCCACTGACTCAGAAGATCATAGGCATCAGATAAAATTCTCTTCTTTTGCTTGAATACTTTTGCTGCTTTAACTTAAAGAATAACTGCTAGGTTTCCCGGTAAATTTAATTATCTTCGTGTTATTCCGAATAGAGGGCACTCGAGTGGTATATGTTTCATTGCTGCATTGTTGATATTCGCTCTGTCACAATATTCGAACGTTGGATCCTCGAGACCTCTGAGTAGGCGAACTTGAGTGACAAAAAAATAAAACCACTCTAAAAATAGACTATTAAACCTATTAATATATAACTTGTCATATTAATAAACCATTATTTTTTAACTGATATATTATAAATTTCCATATTAACTTTTTTTTTCTCTTAATATTTTTCAATTCGTACCAATCAAAAGCTATCTGATATTAAACAAATTTTGTTATAAACAACTTCAGCAACAAACTTAATGGGCGTTGGAAAGGAAAGTGCCCAGTAACACCTCATTCTAGGCTTGAATTTAGCAGAATATGTGAGAGACCTTATTACCTTCACTTACTATGTATAGTAAGGGAAAGTATTGCGATCGTGAAAATTTTTGAATTCATGTTTTCAATGGAAATACACGTTTTAGGGTTCCCTGAGTCCAAATAACCAAGTCCCGCAAAAAGGTCTGTGCATGTGTGGTAACTCCCGGGCGGAAACGGTATGTCCTATGAAACTGAAATTTCATATTTAAGACAATTATAACGTTACAAAACCTTTTTCATCAAAATGAGCTTACCAGAAGAGCCACTTAATACCATGCTTTTTGCACCTTTTTTCGATTTTCTCGAAAACGGTTGGGACGATTTTGATTAAACTCGCTATATCGATGTAAAATTTAATGAGCTTTAATATCTTGTAGGTTTCATTCGGATAAAAATGGTCTGACAGGGCTTAAATGCCGATATTTTAAATTCTCTTTCACTAAAGTACCTTAAAGTACCTTTAATTTTGTTGATTCTATAAAAATAACTATATTATCTTGTTAACACTGATGAAAAAGAGGTAAATATATAAATTGAATGAATTCGATACCCAACTAAAGGAGAAAACAGAAAAAATATTTTTTTAATGCAATTTTTTGTTTTTGAACATAAGAGCAGTAATATACATGTATGATATACCGTTGGAAAGCTAAAGATTTTAGAAGAAATATTATTTTATACTCAAGCTTTTAAAAGTTGAAAGGGAGTGATGAAAAGAAGATAAAACTAACTGATTATTTTAGATAATAATATAATAGATTTTTTACAATACAATAGTTTCACGTATTTTATTTTCTAACTGTATTTGAAAATTTTTCATTGATTTTAAAATTGGAGGTAAGTGAAAGTCGTGTGTTGCCCGCACCAATTTTTTTTTGAATAATGTCTTGATTGTCCGAAATCAAATAAGTAGTCGTGAGCATTGTTTTTAACTTGTAACTACATGGAGGTTGGAAATAATCTAATAAAATGTATCTGTAAACTCGGTTTCTATCTGAGATAGAAAATAACTGAAAATCTTCATGTCGGTTAGCGATAGATATACAGCTGCTAGACTTTTGGTAAATGTTCCTCTTCTGGTGAGACTGAAGCAATATATCCATTTCGGTCCTTACACAACGTGAATTAAATGGCTCAAGTCTAGGTCGTTAACTAATCCAATTTAAACTGCATCCTCTCTATATCGACGAGAGAAATTGCATTTCTCGGCGAATTCCAGGCATTCCTCCCCCATAACTAACTACCCTTATGGCTCAACTTACTAACTTTAGAGGTTGGTTCCACCCTACCAATTGGCAATATAATTTCAGCAATTAACCTAATTTCTAGTAATAAAAATGTTTTGATTAATGCTTTTAATGACAAAATAAAATAATACTTCATTCAACAGTTTTTATCACATTTTTCTTTTTCTAAGGGGATGCAAGAGAAGGATTTGTGACTGGGGATTCCCATTTTTTAAGTGATTGAATTTTTAAAATTGATAAAGCCCGTAACAACAATTTCAATCTCATATATTTTTAGTAAAACATAAATTGCTAATTTACTCTCCTTCTTCTGAAAGCCAAAAGAAAACACATGTTTAAAATTCGAATTTATATTTTTATTATTTTTTAATTTAATTTATAATGGAGCGGTGTGGTCTAATGGATAGAGCACTAGTTTACTGTGGCAGAATATGATCCATTCTGTTAATATACCCCGGAGGCGACCCTGGGAATTGCAGACTCTCCTGGGGCAGACTCAGCCTCTTTAAAATGGGTACCTGGCAGCTAAGTGTGATCTCGACCTATTCACCTCATTGAACGGCCGTTGCCCTAGAAACAGTGCGAATCTCAATATGTACTGAGCCCATGACCCTTTATGGGTTGTAAAGGTACAGGTTTTTTTTTTTTCAGTTTTTGTTTATTTGATACCCTCTCCTGCGTTTTGGCAATATGGGTATGCACAACAGCGGAAAGTACCATATATAAATTAAATTTATATGAATATAGACAGTGTTAGAAAAAATGAACTTTTATTTGAAATCAAGTAAATGGGGTTACTCATCCGACGAAACTAACACACCCCCTTTCGAAATAAAATCAATAAATAAAAAAACAAAGCAAATATTTCTATATCATTTAAATTTATTATAATATTTTTGGTGCACACCAGAAACTTTTTTTTCTTTTGTTTTTTTCGTTAAATATCTTTCTTTTTTTTATATGAGGAAGATGGTTGGGGGTGCGGTCATAAATAAAAAACACACAATTAAAAATAAGCGTTATTTTAATTATGTGCCGACGTTTCGGCCTACAATGTGGGCCTTCATCAGGGCTAAAAGAAACAAGATAACAACCAATGTAATTATAGACTTAATAATGCGTTAGGTATATAATAATAATATGACAGTAATAAATTATGGGAACATAAATAATATTAAATGTAAAATGATAATAAGATGACAATTATAAAGTATGGAAATAAGGTGACAGTTATAAAGTATGGAAATAAACAAAATTAAGATGATAGTTATAAAGTATGGAAGTAGACATAATTGAGATGATAATATTGTAATGAGAATATATAAATAGAGACTAAGTAAATGAAAAAAAAAATGATAAAGGAAAAATATGTGAACAATTAAAATTTTAAATATTAACAATTTTGAGTTGATATATGACGGTAATATATTAAAAACATAGTTAAGAGTATAGGTAATATATAAAAAAATATAGTCATTACAAAAGAGAAACAGTATGAATAATAAATAATAATTTAAATTTTAAAATAATGTAATATTAATCTAATAATTATATGTCAGGATATGTAACGGAGAAAGATATGAGTATGGAAAGGGGGAGAAAGAAATGGGCGATGAAAAAAGACCCTTATCAATAAGAAAAAATACTTACATGACGACGTGCAAGCCTTGCCTACAGAAGTGATGTTTCCCAGTTTAAAAAACGCTCATTGCGTGGAACGGAAAATATGAGAACTAGAATGTCCGTTAGGAAAATTCCAAGAAGCTAAGTTATGTTTACTGATTCGATTGTTAAAAAATAGCCAAAAGTCATTACTTGAGAGTACTTGAGTTATTACTTATGAGTATTTGATAAAATTGTAAGAAATAGCGACGAGGTAAAGATTAAAAGATTTTAAGTAATAACGGATGACGATGATAAATGATGAATGATGATAAGGTAATAACGAATGACGATAAGGAGCTGTCGAAGGAAATGATAAATAAACAGTAATCTAGTAGGTAAACAAATAAATAAATAAAAAAAAGGGAGTACGAAAATTAAATAAATATATAAAGGAGACAAGTATGGTACATCCCGGAGAACCCGCGCCATTTTCTTTTTTTTATCTTTATTTTACGAGTGTTGTATTGATATTTGTTTACAACCGCAAATTTGTCGTTTTAAAACCGGACTTTTATTTAAGGAGGATTGGTGATATGACATTTTCCTTTGTGTTAGTTATTGCTTTTCATGTTAGTTCATATCCATTAAATAGTTATAAAATGATATAGTTATTTGGAATTAATAAGCCATTGTGTAAATTATTTGCAACAGTTTTTGATAATTTGAAGCACTTCTTGTTGGTGTGTAACATGAAAATTTCCTAATTAAAAATAATGTGCGAGAAAGGAGAACTCAAACTTAATTCAAAAGTCATTTAAATGGTGCAATTTAAAAAGGAGACAAGTATGGTACATCCCGGAGAACCCGCGCCATTTTCTATTAACGTGCAGAAAATATGGGAAGAAAAGAAAAGCGGTAATTATACAAGAAGAAGAAGCCAGATTCTTACAACAATTAGGAATAAAAATGTAGTGATGATTGAACATTTCTTCTTTATCACCCGGTTTAATATATATAAAAAAACATAATTTATTTTATTTTTAATATTATTATATTTAATTCCTTCTCTTTCTTTTTTGTCTTCTCTATTTATTTAATTTTTTATTTTATTATTTTTTATGTCATTGTTTTTTAATTTAACTTTTTTAATGTTATTATTTTTTTTATATTAATATTTGTTACATAACCTACCATTCTATAAAATTATGTCAAACATTTATTGACTATATAAGATTTGGTTTCAAATCTTAAAAGTCACTTCAACAGTAAAAATTAAACTGACAGTAAAAACAGAAACTGAATTTATATACGAGTATAAATAAATAAAAAGTATGGATCATGTATTTACCAAAATTTTTCCTAGATACAGCACATAACAGCGACAAAAATTAATAGTTTTTAGAGGCTCGTATACCAGGGTTGGTATGATTGTATCCATCTAGTACCGATACGGGAAAAGAGAGCTTGCAATATTGAATGCTGGTTCATTAGTTTTTTTCTCCCCCGAGTTCCCTCGTTTGGGTAAACTGGGTGTAAAAATGTTTGGAGAAGGATTCTGAGAAAAATCATCTTTCCTCGGAGTCCGTTTTAAAGGGGTCCAGGAGGAGGACAGTTTGCTGAAGAGGTAGAATAAAAAAAGAAGTGTACTTAGCGAAGGAGATACGGGCTTTGTGCACATAAGGCTGTCTGCCTTTGGCAGGTGTCACTGCTTCCCATTTCTTCAAGGTCTACACCCTCTTCGAAGGGAGGCTATTCCGGGGATAAAACATTAGTTCTAGTTGTATACTGCAGTCTGGGGGAAGTGAGGTGGTGTGGGGAGTACATCCAGAGTGTACCTATTATCTGATTATGACAAAAGAAACATTTTATCTTCATTCATAGAACAAAAGACAAGATTCGTGAAGCAAAAACAGACATATCGAAGAATTAACGGGTTATTGTTCAAAAAGCAAACCTGAAGTGAAAACTTCTTTAGGCTCGTTATGCGATTTTTAGAAGGGTAAAAGCTTTGAATTCGTAACCATGGTAACATCATTTACATGCTTAAGAATGGCGCATGCGCTCTGTGTATACCTATCCATTAGATATAGGATAACGATATCAATTTCCGTAAACGTTATCGATACGAGTGCAATATCGGGACAAAAATATTGATATTTTAATACTTTATTTCAGCATTAAATTGAATTAAAATCACTTGCAAATGAATGAGTAAAGACATAATAGATAAACTATGTCTTAGAACTTACCTCTTACTGCATATAATAAGTTAATATTGGGTTGTGTCACATGAAATGTCCGTTTTCAAGGTAAAGGATTTGTATTAAAAATACGATATGAAAACAAGATAATTTTATTCGAAGTATTTACCTTCTTTTTCTACACATTTTTCGTAACGTACCACCAACAAAATCTGAAAACGTACTTTTCACTTGATCATCATTTTCAAAAAGTTTTCCTTTGACGAAGTTGTCTAAATTCCTAAACAGGTGGTAATCTGTTGGAGACAAGTCAGGAGAATATGGGGGAAGGGGAAGAACTTCGTAGCCCAGTTCTTTCAATTTTTGCACGGTATATTTTGAAACATGGGGTCTTGTTGCCGCTCAGTGAGATCATGTATCGAGCTTTTTTACTTTCCCAATACACTTTAAATGTCTGAAAACGGTAGATGCACTTGCATTTAGTTGTGCTGAGAGTCCTTTAACTGTTTGGTAGGGGTTTTCTTCTACTGTATGTTTGAGGACATCGTTGTCTATTACGGACGGTGGTCTTCCTCGGGGCAAGTTTTCCAAGTCGGTATCCCCAGCTGAAAACTTGGCAAACCAACGGCGAATGGTCCGTTCATTAACACCTTCCTCCCAAACGCCTTGCAAATATTTCTAGCGGCCTCAGCTGCTGAATAGCCGAGTTTAAACTCGAACAAAAATATTACTCGAAAATCGCGTATTTCCATGTTCATATTTGGAGGTATACTAAAAAGTGGGTAATTGATTGGGAAGCTAATGTTCATAATACAAAGGTAGAGGATTAGTAATTGTTTACTTTAAATATGTAAACATTCGGAAAAAAACAACAGAGACCTTTAAAATCCTTCATGTATTTCAGAAACTATAAAAACGGACATTTCATGTGAAACAACCCAATATAATGAATATCTTATTTCTTTGACTCTAAAATATCGATATTTATAAATATTATTTAAATATGACTTTGTATACAAACATTTAAACAAACGAAGCAACATTATGATGAACTTATTGTCCATATTTAAATCGAAGAGAATATCTTGATAATTTAAGCAAATAAATATGACATTTGAAAATTAAATTCATTTTAAAAATAAAGATTTCAAGAAAGCACAATGTATATTTCATTACAGGTTAAAACATATGCTTTTTGTTTACTTGGGAGATAAACTTTATCTCTGTGAAACAAATATAAAGCTTATTCTTTAATGTCTGAATTTCCATGATACAAATTGCTGGTCCATAAATAAAAAAAAAAAAAAATGTGCTATGTGTACCACCAACTTATACAGTCTACATTCACATTCAGATTACGATGACAATGTTCATGATCTCTACAGGGTGATGATGTTTTACAATAAAATGAAACAATAAGTTAAAAAAACAAAACATGCATTCTCAATATAATCTAATTTAAAAAACGTACTCTTCTTCCCAACAAGGTCCCATATTTTTTATTGTAATTTTTTTTTTGCGTATTATACATTAAACACTACAGATGTTTAAATAAAAACAGCTGTTATAATTGTGAGAATAATAAAGAGTGATAATGCATGGGTCCTAGTGTGTAATTATTTAATAGCATTAAGAAGATATAATATTGGCAACGATGGATACATTTTTTTATTTATTGTAATTTTTCTTTTTTGCGTATTATACATTAAACACAACAGATGTTTAAATAAAAACAGCTGTTATAATTGTGAGAATAATAAAGAGTGATAATGCATAGGTCCTGGTGTGTTATTATTTAATAGCATTAAGAAGATATAATATTGGCAACGATGGATACATTTTTTTTTGCGTATTATACATAAAACACAACAGATGTTTAAATAAAAACAGCTTTTATAATTTTGAGAATAATAAAGAGTGATAATGCATAGGTCCTGGTGTGTTATTATTTAATAGCATTAAGAAGATATAATATTGGCAACGATGGATACATTTTTTTTTGCGTATTATACATAAAACACAACAGATGTTTAAATAAAAACAGCTTTTATAATTTTGAGAATAATAAAGAGTGATAATGCATAGGTCCTAGTGTGCAATTATTTAATAGCATTAAGAAGATATAATAATGGCAACGATGGATACATTTTTTTTTATTGTAATTTTTTTTTTTTTGCGTATTATATATTAAACACAACAGATGTTTAAATAAAAACAGCTGTTATGATTGTGAGAATAATAAAGAGTGATAATGCATAGGTCCTAGTGTGCAATTATTTAATAGCATTAAGAAGATATAATATTGGCAACGATGGATACATTTTTTTTATTGTAATTTTTTTTTTTTGCGTACTATATATTAAACACAACAGATGTTTAGATAAAAACAGCTGTTATAATTCGCTGCGTGAGGCTAGGTGACATTGTTGCAAGTTCCAACGTGTTTGATGCGGGATCACGGACAGTTCCAGGCTTTCAACACCCTAAATGTGAGAATGTAACATGTAAATGTTTTGATATACACATATGAGTTGAAGGAGTAATTACTTAAGAACTTAAAAAAAGATCCTTTATTATTATTGATTATAAATGTCTACAAATTACATTTAAATGTGAAAAAAATGCCTTACTACTCTTTTAATTTTCTGAAAGTTAAAATTAATAAGTAGCGAAGAAAATACTTGTAATGGAGCACGAAATACTGTCGATATCCGATTTAGACTCAAGGAAGTAAATCAAAGTCAACGAAAATGACAATAATTGCTTTTTAATGTGAAAATCTAACTGTTTAACTACTCTTTTAATTTTCTTTTAAAAATAGATCCTTATATTATTATTTATTATATATTATATTCTTGTATTATATTATGGGAATAAAAATATGAAAAGAAATCACGCACAGCTAAATAAAACTCTTAAAGAAGATTAATCAAGTGAAATTAACCGATAAGAGTCTTTTGAGGAAGGATGTTGAAACATAAAATATTTAACAGATAAACCCTTATGCTTTTTAATTCCTGCAACATAATGTTGAGAAAAAATAAAATAAACTTATTTTCTAAAAAACAAGTGTTATGCACGTCGACCCACGGAACAGACAAGTACGATCCACTAGTGGGTGATCGTGTTTAAATTTAAATTCAATATTTTATTGTAGAAATTTAAAACTGTATTATACAATAAAATACATTCAGTAAATGTTTTAATTAATCATATTGGATTAATACCAGTATTGAAGAAACTACCCATTGGTAGCATTTTAGTGTTTATTTAATATAGTTGGTCGCGAGGCCATCGTCTTTTCAGTCGCCTCGGGGGATGACAGGAATAGATGGTGATGAAAGGTATATCTAGTTCGGGCTAGATCTGCGACTAATGGGGTATTTCGCTCTTTATGGATTATTTTATAGGTGACGATTTAATGGGCATTTAGGATCTTTTGGATTGCAAGGATCAAATCCAAGAAGAATTGGATGGCTTGGTTGATCCCCATAACTCTATCCCATATGTCCAAATAGGTATAATGATGGTAATATAATTTTTTTTTTTGTGGTGTGTGGAAAGTTCTGTGCGATTGTCAAGTAAATGTTGTAGTATCTACGAGCAGTTTCTTATCGTTTCGGTCTAGTATGAGGATTGATAGAAAAATTTAAATCAAAACATGCAGTTTGTAAAAGTCAGCTTACAATCCTAGAGAAGTTATTACAAGAAAATCAAGAATCATCACTATCAATTAAAGAAAAAACTTACTATTATGATAGGTTAAGGGAAATAAATGACAAATTTCATGAGGTTCAAGCTGAATTGAAAGCTTAAGTAAGTGAAAAAAAAAATCTTTCTGAACTTTTAGATGGTTTAATTTTAAAGTTGTACATAAATATATTTTTTTAAATTATGTTTTATAAAAATAAATTTAATATTGAAAACTCAGCTTGCAAAACAGCAACTTTTAATTCGAATAAACCAGTAAAATCATGTTGCTTGAAATTCGGATGTTTAAATTAGGAAATAGAGACGTTTTCAAATTTCTCTCAAAGATTTGATAATTTTTTTAAACTTAAGGATATTGAACAAGATGAAAAGGAAGTTTTAATATTTTAAAATAAAATTTACCTCCAAATATTTACGAAAAACTAAGAGAGATTAGTTTTTCACTTCTTCCTAGTGAAATTCCTTCCAATGAATTACAAAAAAAATATCTCTTAGAATATATTGATCCGCGTTCTACCACTTGGTCAGAGCAATATAAGTTCATCTATTGCATTCAACAGGAACATGAAAACAGATATTATTTTAATCATAAATTAAAGTCAATTTCTAAGAAATACAATTTTATCTGTGCATACGGTCTTCCTATTGTGTATTCGTTTCTGCGACTACATTTTGTTAGAGGCATTAAAGGCCCCGGGATTCGAGCTGAATTAATACAAACCGAGAAGTAACCGTATGAAGAACTAGTAAATAAAGCGTAGCTATTAGAACTTTCAAAGAGAAAAAGTTTGATGAATTTTGGAAATAATAAAGAATGATAATATGTGTAATTATTTAATAGCATTAAGTATATATAATACACATACCATTTTGTTTGCTGTTCCTAAAAGCTAAGTTAGCTGAAACATTTTTTTTTCTGCATCTATGCATTTCAAGGATGTCTGTCAATGTCATAATCCTTAAAATGCATATATGCAGAAATATATTATATTATATTAGCATTAGAATCTATATTCAGGTGATGGGGCTCACCTTTTGGTTGAAGTAGGACCTTAATGTAATACTAAAACCTAATTTTCAATATTTTACCACAGTTAAGGTAATCCAATAGGTTTAGGTTACCATATATGGGATTGTTTATAAGTTAGACCGTTTCAAAGAACTTTTTATTCTTCGCAGTTATGAATTCGGAAATTTTGTCCATATTTACTTTAACTTACATATATATGGAATATATAGTAAGGGAAAGTATTGCGAACGTAATAGTTTTCAACGGAACTAAACGTTTTAGGGACGGCGGAGTCCAAATAACCAAGTTCCGATAAAAGTCTCTGTGTGTGAGGTAAATCTAGTACAAAAAACGAAAAGTCATATTTAGGACAAATATACGCCCGAGATGTTACAGAAACTTTTTAATCAAAATGAGTTAACCAAAAGAGCAGATTTTCTCAAAAACGATTTTTATTAAACTCTCTATATCGATGTAAACTTTAACAGGCTTTAATATGATATAGATTTCATTCTGATTGAATTAGTCTGACAGGGCTTAAATGCTGATATCTTGAATTTTCTTCCTCTAATGTACTTTAAATTTTGTAGATTCTACAAAAATAAATATATCATATTTTAGCACTGATAAAATACGGATAAATATTTAATTTGAAGGAATACGATATCCAACTACACAAAAAAAGTGAAAAAATCTGCTGTGGGCAACATAAAACTTTCACTTACCTCCGTTTTAAAAATCAATGAAAGAATTTTCAAATACAATTAAAGATAAAAATACGTGAAACTATTAAAGAATTAATTAAATTGAATTTATATAGAAACATGTGTTTTATTAAAAAATATATTATATTATTATCTAAAATAATCAGTTAGGTTTATCTTCTTTTCATTGCTCTCTATTAACATTTAAAAGCTTGAGTATAAGATAATATTTTTTCTAAAATCTTTAGCTTTCCAATGGTATATCATACATGTATATTACTGCTCTTATGTTCAAAAACAAAAAATTGCATTAAAAAAAATATTTTTTCTGTTTTCTCCTTTAGTTGGGTATCGAATTCATTCAATTTATATATTTACCAGTTTTTCATCAATGGTAACAAGATAATATAGTTATTTTTATAGAATCAACAAAATTAAAGGTACTTTAAAGAAAGAAAATCTAAAATATCGGCATTTAAGCCCTGTCAAACCATTTTAATCCAAATGAAACCTAAATGATATTAAAGCCCATAAAATTTTACATCGATATAGCGAGTTTAATCAAAATCCTCTTAACCGTTTTTGAGAAAATCGTAAAAAGCTGCAAAATGCATAATATAAAGTGGCTCTTTTGGTAAGCTCATTTTGATGAAAAGGTTTTGTAACGTCTCAGGCGTATATTTGTCGTAAATATGAAATTTCAGTTTCATAGGTCTTACCGTTTCCGCTCGAGAGTTACCACACTCACACACTGATACACACACACAGACCTTTTTGCGGGACTTGGTTATTTCGACTCAGGGGCACTAAAATGTGTATTTCCGTTGAAAACTGGAATTCGAAAATGTCCAAGATTGCGATACTTTCCCTTACTATATATAGTAAGTGAAAGTAAAACAATATTTGTTTATGCAATTTTTGTGTTTTTGAACATAAAAACATTAATATAGACTTTGGAAATCTAAAGATTTAAAAAAAAAATGATCTTATTCGCAAAATTGTTAAAGTTAATGGAGAATGATGAAAAGCCGATAAAACTAACTAATTGTCTTAGATAATAATATAATAGATTATTAAATATAACATATGGTTCCAACGAAATTGAATACAATTCTTTAAATTCTTTTGTAACTCTAGCTTTATTTAATATGTTCTTAATTTATTTCTACAACGGAGGAAAGTGAATGCCGTGTGTTGCTGGAACCAGGTTTCCTTTCCTTCTTTTTTTTCATCGTTCCGCTTCTCTCTAGTCATGTTTATATTATGTTTTATTATATAGTACAGCGATATTATAATTGTCACAGAATGGTGTGTCCGAATCCAGATATTTTAATTATTTATTTTTTCATTATTCTGATAAAGAGAAAGCGAAGGTTGAAGAATGAAAGAGCAACAGAGGATGCTAAGCCCTAACGACCCGGTCATTAGAAGGCCCCACAAAAAGCCTCGGACAAGAGCACATCACTGTACACATCCTTTCGCAGCAGCTGCACAAGTAATGGCTATTGAACTCCCGCCAAACTTCGGGATCAGTATTACCGGTAGCTATTGGGAGTTTAATTTAAACTAGAAAAAAATACGATGTGTGCAACACACATTCGCTTATTCCCGTTGTTAACATCTAATTAAGAATTTTTAAATACAGTAAGTGATGAAATATGTAGGAAGTGAAAAAATCTGGTGTGCAACAACACACGACTTTCACTTACCTCAATTTTTAAAATCAATGAAAGAATTTTCAAATACAGTTAGAGATAAAAATACGTGAAACTATTAAAGAATTAATTGAATTGAATTTCTATAAAAACATGTGTTTTATTAAAAAATCTATTACATTATTATTTAAAATAATCACTCGCTTTTATCGTCTTTTCATCACTCTCTATTAACTTTTAAGAGCTTGTGTATGAGATAAATTTTTTCTAAAATCTTTAGCTTTCCAACGGTATATTATACATGTATATTACTGTTCTTTAGTTAAAAAAACAAAAAATTTCATTAAAAAAGTATTTTTTCAGTTTTTTCCTTTAGTTTGGTATCGAATTCATTCAATTTATACCTATATTTACCTGTTTTTCATCAGTGGTAACAAGATTATAAAGTTATTTTTATGGTACCAACAAAATTAAAGGTACTTTAGGGAAAGAAAATTTAAAATATCGGCATTTAAGCCCAGTTAGACCGTTTTAATCAGAATGAAACCTATATGATATTAAAGCCCATTAAATTTTACATGAATATAGCGAGTTTAATCAAAATCGTCGGAATCGTTTTCGAGAATATCGAAAAATGATGCTAAATGCATAGTATAAAGTGGCTCTTCTGGTAAGCTCATTTTGTTGAAAAAGGTTTTGTAACGTCTCGGGCGTATATTAGTCTTAAATATGAAATTTCAGTTTCATAGGACTTACCGTTTCCGCCCGGGACTTACCACACACACACAGACCTTTTTGCGGGACTTGGTTATTGGACATTTTATTACCCTAAAATGTGTATTTCTGTTGAAAACTGGAATTCGAAAATGTTCACAATCGCAATACTTTCCCTTACTATATATAGTAAGTGAAAGTAAAAACAAATGTTAAAGAATTAATTAAATTATCGTTATTATTGCATTATTTTTGAATTGCGTTATTATCTTATTTTGAAAAAAGAGAGTATAGTACTTTCACTCGGTGGTTTAGACAGACTCTCAACCACCGACTGGAAGTATTATGCTCTCTTTTTTCAAAATCATCAAAATTAAAAATTAGACAGAAACTGAACACATACACATACCTTCGCATATACGAACACTCTATTCTCGTTTTCCCATTAAACTTAACGGACACGACAATAGACTGATTAAGGACATGTCAGTAGCTGAAATGCCGGTCAGAAGAAGGCTATAACGAAGCTGGGTGAGGGACCTCCTCAGCTAGATTAAAGCCTTGGAAGGGGTAGCAGTACCAGCAGTGTGCAGTATACTTCCCCATGCCTACCATGTCTGATCTTACATTTGTCCAACACATTTGTTGATTGTCAGACATCTTCTGACAGGTGTAAATAAAGATATAAAGAGAATAAAAAATTACCGTTATTATTTTAATTTTTAATGGGAGTAAAAAAAAACTTATTTATGCCGCCCCTCGGAGGTACGTTAAAAGGTGGTCCCGAGCCTGTGCGATGTCCGGTACTCGTTAAAGATCCCTATCCTAATTAAACCTGGATAGGCAAAATTTAGGACTCCCACTGTAGCATCGTCCAATTAGCCACATCAGCATAAATGGACATTAAATAAATAAACAATAAATTGTTATCTATACTAATATTATATAGCCGAAGAGTTTGTTTGTTTGAACGTGCTAATCTCAGAAACTACTGGTTCGAATTAAAAAGTTCTTTTTGTGTTAAATAGCCCATTCATCGAGGAAGGCTTTAGGTTATATAACTAATAGGAGTGAAGAATTAGTGGAAAATCTGAAAAACAACACACGGGAGAAATTAACCTTGCCTCCCAATTATTCCAAATAATTTACCTTTTAATTTTAAAATAATTTAATTTCCTTTTGCCGTTACAATTAATAAATCACAGGGGCAAACATAAATGTTTTTCGTATTTAAAAACAGGTCGGAATCGATTTACAAGACTGCTTTTCACGCGGCAAACAATATGTCGCATTGTCAAGATCGGGTTCCTAAGAAAATCAGTATGTTCTTCTACCACGAGAAAATAAAACTAAAAATATCATTTTCGTAGAAGTACTTTTAAAATTATTCTTTTAAAAACTTCTCAGTAACGATCATAATAATAGAAATTAACGCTGCTGAAGTAATAAGTTTATTTCCTATTCGTCACTTAATATTACTTTTTACTTTGTGTATCAGATGATATTTTGTCCAAAATATTTCTCTTTTCAACGGTATATTACTGTTCTTATTATCAAAAAACCAAAAATTGCATACGGAAATAGTTTTGCTCTTTTATCCTTTAGTTGATCATCAAAATCGTCCAACTTGTAAAATAAGCCATCCTTCATCAATTTCATTAAGATGATATGGTTAATCTTTTTGCAATGTACAGAAGTATAGGTAGTTTAAAGGAATCTAATTTAAAATATCGGCATTTAAGCCCTGTTAGACTATTTCAATCAATATGAAACATACATGATATTGAAGCCGATTAAATTTTACATCAATATAGCGAGTATAATTAAAATCGTATGAGCTATTTTAGAGACAATTGTAAACACGTGCAAAACGTATGGTATACAGTGGCTGTCATGGTTGGTCGATTATGATGATAAAGTTTGGTAATATCTCGGACGTACTGTTGTCTTAGGTATGAAATTTCAGTGTTCTTACTGCACACACGGCCACGGACGCATAGACTCGCACACAGACCTTTTTGCGGAACTTGGTAATTTGTGCTAAGGGGACAATAAAGCGTGTATTTTGGTGAAAACTCGAATTCGAAAATTTTCAGGATCGCCACGATTCTCCTTACAATATATTTCATACATAAGTAACTGAAGGTAATATATAGATAAGTACAAATACGCTTAATTTCGTCAGTAGAGAATATAGGTACAGGAAGTAAGAAAAGCAATTGTAATAGGATAAATGATCATTACCTTGACTACGAACTAATCTAACTAAAATAGATTAACCCAAAGCTCCTTCACAAACAGTAAATACCAAAAACATTAAAGAAAAATATAATTCATATCCATAATTAAATAGTACTATAAATAATAATAAAATACACACAAGACAATTAATTCTAATCTTAATAAAGTCAATAATAAATGTTTACGATTAGAACAAAAAACAACAATTCCACTAAATAAATTAAATACTAAAATTGTAATAGGATCCCATCACCTCCTGAAAACTGTTCCACATATCCCAACCTTGTACCTAAATGGTAATCCTATAAAGTTCCATCCGACAGTCAGAAATCCTGGAGTAACCTTCGACGATACTCTATCTTTCAAAAATCATATTTCCAAAATCTCGCGTCGTACCTTTTCAACATTAAAGCGACTGCATTCCCTCCGTCACCTATTCCCGCATGAAACCCGAAAACGCCTCGTCCCCTTTTTAATATTTCCCTACTTTGACTATTCCTGTACGGTATACAGTGTCTGGGGATCTCGAGGTTAAAATAAAACACTTAATTAATTGCTTTGTCCGCTTTATCTTCGAGATCTCTAGGTACACCTCCGTATCGCAATTTTATACCGAGTTGAAGTGCCAATCCAATCCTGCCGCCCATCTTACAGTTTTGACCTCCTACAATTGAAATCCTCTGTCCATTCCCGTTGTTCCACCGAACTGCGCATTTCGACAGATCCTTTCTAATTCGATCCTCAATCCTATGGAATTCTATTCCTCCTTCCATCCGTCACTCCAACTCTCTTTTAACTTTCAAATCTCGCATATTCAATCACTTAATGAATATGCAGACTCAATAGAATTGTAAACAAGTTTTTAGTTTTTATTTTGTCGTTGTTTTTGTTTTCTTCTTATTTGAATATATATATATATATATATATATATATATATATTTTATATAAGTAATTATTAACTTGTTAACATGTATTTAATTTACTCTAAGACTCTAAAGCTCATGTTGTACATTCTGTATTTTTTATTCTAAAGGGACATGTCCCAGGATAATAAAGAATTTATTTATTATTATATTATTAAAGTACGTTAAACTATTTAAATAGAACGCTTTACTAACGGTTCCAAAAAAAACAAAGAACACAAAACAAACAATGTTGACCCGCCGCCGTGACAGTAACTGCTGAAAGGAAGCAGCTCCATCTCAATAACCGTTCCAAATGTTAGTAACAGCTAATCTAAACTTTTCTTGTTCCCTTCCCAATTCGCCCTCTTTCACATCACACCGCTTTTCAACATTCCTTAACTTTCCGCTCTCCTGTAATTTCTTCCTTTACCAGAAAAATATCGTTCCAGTTTAATTTATATTGAGCCAATAAAAATAAAAAATCGTGTCCTTCTGATTTAAGATAATGATATTTTTAATAACGTGTTCGAATAAATATTAGTGAAATCAACTTTATACATCATTGTGTTACAAGTTACTCAACCAATACAACTTTAGGAAGAGGTAAAATATGAATCAATAGCCTGTTTACGAAGAAAAGAGCAGAAATATTTTTTTTTAAAAATAACAACAATAATATAGGTGAAAAACAAAATTTTGTTTAGGAGGAAAATAAATCATGCTGTTACAAAAATAATTTACATAAAATAAAATAAGAAATAAAAAAAAAAAAAACTGTAAAAGGCAATACTCAAATTTCACTTACCTTGGCTGTTAAAATCAATTTAAGAACTAATTTAAATTTGAAAATTTAAAGTTACTTTAAATAAAAATGTATTCTGTTTCATTAGAAACATATGATTTATTGGGTTGTTTCACATGAAATGTACGTTGTTATAGTTCCTGAAATACATAAAGAATTTTGCAGGTCTCTGTTGTTTTCTTCCGAATGTTTACATATTTAAAGTAAACAGTTATTAATCCCCTGCCTTTGTATAAACATTAGCTTCCCAATCAATTAACCACTTTTTAGTATACCTCCAAATATGAACATGGAAACACGCGATTTTCGAGTAATATTTTTGTACGAGTTTAAACTCGGCTATTCAGCAGCGGTGGCCGCTAGAAGGCGTTTGGAGAAGGGAGTGTTAATGAACGGACCATTCGCCGTTGGTATGCTAATTTTTAGCTGGGGATACCGACTTGGAAAACCTGCCCCGAGGAAGAACTCCGTCCGTAATAGACAACGATGTCCTCAAACATACAGTAGAAGGAAACCCCTACCAAACAGTTAAAAGACTCTCAGCACAACTAAATGCAAGTGCATCTACCGTTTCCAGACATTTAAAGTGTATTGAGAAAGTAAAAAAGCTCGATACATGGGTACCTTATGATCTAACTGAGCGGCAGCAAGACCCCATGTTTCAAAACATACCGTGCAAAAATTGAAAGAACTGGGCTACGAAGTTCTTCCGCACCCACCATATTCTCCCGACTTTTCTCCAACAGATTACCACCTGTTCAGGAATTTAGACAACTTCGTCAAAAGAAAACTTTTTGAAAATGATGATCAAATGAAAATTTGGTGTCACGTTGGGAAAAATGTGTAGAAAAATAAGGTAAACAATTCTAATAAAATGATCTTGTTTTCATATCGTATTTTTAATAAAAATCCTATACCTTGAAAACGGACATTTCATGTGACACAACCCAATAAATAAGTAAGAACGTGTTTATTATTATTCATTTGTTTAGTTTTATTCCTTTTACGTTTATATATATTCATAATTATTTAACTATAGGTAATTTAGAAAAAATACTTAAAGAATTTTATTATGTCAATATATTCCAAACAACGGAAGATCTCGCATAAATGTTAAAGGTAGATATTTGGGCTGATTAATTTCTTCCAAAAAAATAATTGTTTATAAAATCAAACATTCGACGTTTCTGGATCTTCTCCCTTCTTCAGAACTCTAAACGTAAATAGATTGTAATACCTCTTGTTGAATTTAAAAATTGTTGTTAAATAATTTTTGAATGTTGTTAATAATGGACATCCAACTTATAATATTTTTTTATAAAATGTTTTAATGATTCATTTTACTATAGTGTTTTTTAATGTAATGGGAATTGTTATTTTTACGTGTAGAGTCCTGAAGAAGGGAGAAGACCCCGAAACGTCGAATGTTTGATTTAATAAAAAATTAAGTTTTTTTGAAGAAATTAATCAGCCCAAATATCTACCTTTACATTAATAATCTAATTCAGTAAACGAATTAGAAATGTGTATTTTTAAAACATTCAAGTTAGGATCACACAACTACACGTAGTATCTGGGAACGGGCAGGGATCTGTTGTGTTTTAAATCACGAAACTTGCATTTAAATTATATTATAAAAATTTAAATATAGAATAGAATAGAAAATAAATTTTATTCTGGGACAGTGTCCCTTGAGAATAATTAATTTGCACAGTTTAAAATATACATGTCTGGCCAAAAGACAAATAAACATAATTAACTAATATTTAAAATTATGGATAAATATATACATAATACAAAATAAAATAAACAAATAAAATTAAAAAAAAAACAATTAAAATAAAAACAATCCTCAGAAAATAATTGTGTTGAACAAAATGGAAAATAAATGAGTTTAAATATAAAACAAAAAGAAGAATAAAATAAATGAATATTTACATTATTCTGAGATTTAGTCTTCTAAGAATAACATAAGCTTTACAATAATAAAGGATCTTTAACCGGCTAAGAATTAATAAAAGATAAACTAATTAAAACATAAATGAAAATAATATACTACAAAAACAAGAAACAAAGTCTTCTAATTACAATATAAAAAATACTATGACGATTGAAACAAAAGAAAATTTCAATAATAAAAAAAACAACTGAAAAATCATAAATAAATACTTCTAGAAATAAATATAATAAGAAAATTGAATACAATTTTATTAAAAAGGATTACATTGTCAGGTAGCGTCATTTTCGGATGCTAAAAGGTAATGAAAGAGATGGTATTTGAATTTAGAGAGGGAGGAAGCATGACGGATGTTTGATGAGAGGGAATTCCAGAAACTGGTCGAACGGGCCAGAAAGGAACATTCATATTTTTTTATATATAGTGTATGGTAGAGGTAAATCTTAAGTATATTTAAATCTTTTAAACGTTTTTAATTATTTTCTCTTTATTCAACTTTAAAATTTCTTAAATTGATTTTAAGAACGGGAGAATATTGGAACTGTAATGTGATGGAAATATATTTTTTTTCAACCACTTATAGGACGAATTTTCTTTCTTATAGCAGCACATCTACAGGAAAACGAGAACTCATATTAAAACTTCCCCTTCACATGCATTTTCGATTTGGAGACAATGCGATGGGCAGAAAAATGAGTGAATATTAACTTTCTTTAATAAATCTAAATCAAAATGATTTCCGAAGTAAGGAATGTTTATTTATTCATTTAACGTAACTTATGCTACTAAGGCTAAACGGACGATGCTACAATGTGAGTCCTAAATTATGCCAATCCAGGTTTAATTAGGATAAGGATATTTAACGAGTACCTGTCATGCTCGGGACCAACTCTTTTTGTTCCCTCCGAAGAACGGCGTAACTAAGAATTTTGAACTCCCATTAAAAAATCCTAGGACCACCTGCGGGTTTGAAACCAGGACCTTGGACATTGGAGGCTGTTATGCTAACCACCATGCTACAGGTAACCCCAGATAACAATTTAATATAGTTATATTATTTAATCTAAATCATATGTTTCTAACGAAAATGAATAAACCTTTTATTAAAATCAACTTAGAATATATATAGGATAAGGGGACCACCTCTTTTTGTCCCCTCCGAAGGCCGGCATAACCAAGAATTTTTAACTCCCATTAAAAAATCCTAGGACCACATGCAGGTTTCTACCCGCTATCATGGGCTTAGAAGGCTATTATGCTAACCTCTATGCCATAGATGACCCCATCACATACTAAAATATATTTTAAGATTTAAACTGAGACGAGAAGTCACTCTCAACCTACTTGTTCAATACAATCGCCTTGGTTCCTGAAATAGAGAGACATATTATTAGGTTGTCCTGAGAAGACTGCATATTTACAGGTCTCCGAACACAGAGCGAGGTCACTGAGCCCCATCAATGCTTCCCGATACCAACTCCTTTCATCGAATCTAACTCACAAAAGGGACATCTCTCCTGGGATTGGCCCTTTCACTGCCCTTCAGTCTTCCCTTAATTTGTTAGTGACCTTTGAAACTTAAGGCGCTAGAAGTTTCAGTTTCATTAGGAATGAAATTACCAAGTTCGTTTTCGGGTGCCTTTTGATAAGTTTCCGTTATTAGTGCGCAGTTTGGCAGGCTGCCGACCGTTATGGAACTATCAGCAGTTTCTATACTTTATAATCTCAAAGGTGTCTATTCTTTGTAAGGGATAAAAAGAACATTTTAACTCTAACTTTTTAAGTGATTTACTTCTGTAGAGTTCATTTGTTTCTGCACAATTTTCATGAACTCAAGCACACTTCAAGAAAAATAGAAAAATATTTTCGAGATCGAGACACCGAGATGAACAAAGAAAAAAAAAAAAACGATGCAAATTATTACATAATGGTTTATCATTTCCAAATAACTAGATTGAGGTATAACTGTTTGTAAAGCTGTTTAAAGACAATTAACTAATATGAAAAGCAATAAATAATCCAATGGAAAATGGTCAATCATCAACGATAATTTTAAAACGATATATCTCTCATATTTCAAAACCGATTTTAATTATTCTTTTTTCGTTTGGTAGAAAATTTAACTCTCTATAAAATAGTACTAACAACTATTCAACTAAACTTTTTAAAACTAATCGGCGGATACCGAATGCTAGGTTTTAGGATTATCAATGCATGAGCTAGTATTTTTGTGTCTCGAGATCAAGACACCAGATGAATTAAGAAAAAAAAAACGCTGCAAATTATTACATAATGGTTTGTTGTTTCCAAATAACTAGATTAGTATATAACTGTTTATATAACTGTTGACAGGCAATTAACTAATATGAAAAGCAATAAATAATCTAAAGGAAAATTCTATATCACTCTATTCTAATCACTCTATAAAATTCTATATCTATATATAAAATTGTGTGTTGTTCCTTATTTTAAATCGCTAATAATTTCTAGATTTTAGTATCATCAATGGATGAGCTATTATTTTGGTGCCAAGTTAAAGAAAAAAAAAAAAAAAAAAAAAATGGGTCCGGTAATTTTAGAGAAAAACTGTGGACGGCGCACGACGTACGAGATGAAAATATATTAAAGGAATGAATAATTAACTAAACATAGTTTAGAAAAAAAAAACACGTGTGTTTTAATAAATAAACTCATATATTATTATCTAAAACAATCTGTTAGTTATAACGGCTTTTGATCACTCCCTATTTACTTTTACGAGTCTGTGTTAATGATAATATTTATTTTAAAATCTTTAACTTTCCATCGGTATATTATCGGCATATTACCGTTTTTATGTTTGTTGGGAAGAGGGGCGACTAACGCGTTTGCTGGCAGCCTCAACCCGGTCGTTGTGTGAATCGCCGAATTTTCTGTCGACCCGTGTAACCTTGCTGAGGGTAAATAAATGAAATATTAAAAGAGAGAACATTAACAAGCTTATATTAATTAAAATAAAACAAATACTGTTTATAGCGTGCAAGGTGGTGATTCTTTTTATCCGTGATGACTTCCTTCCCTCTCCCGTCTGCGATATTCCTATCTTTCCTTCTGCGACTCCTACTCTATGCGACAATTCTGAGACAATCTTCTATGATGATGTGCGAGTTGCGATAATACGAAAAATATGCGACACAGTTTACACTCGCGAATGAATCCATTAACTCTCTCTCAATCCCAGAATGCGGTCACTTAACAGCTGATTCAAATAGAATAAAACAAATGACTGTCACGCTTGCATATAATAAATCACAAAATAAAACAAATACAATTACAAATGGAGAGATATAAACATAAGACAATTTCGATTCTTAACATGCCGCCAACCAAATTTTATGAAATATAATTTAAATTAAAGACTATAAATAATCATTAGTTGGAACTAAACGATGGATAAAGTAATAAATGATGTACTGTGAAGATGGGCGATAGAGTTTATTCGTTTGATATTTCTCTATTCTGGGACAGTCCTGTTAAAATGTTAAAAACACAAATATTTCATAAGAAATGTTCCTACAGTTTTCTCCTTCATTGTCGAATGCTCTTAAATTGTGTATTTACCCGTAATTCATCAATGCTTTAATTATATGGTCATTTCCTTTTAAATATACTAAATTCGTGATTTATTTAAAGGAAGTAAATCAGTATGAAACCTAAATTATATTAAAGCCCCTTAAATTTTAGATCGAAGTAGTGAGTTTAATCAAAATCGTTAGAGCCGTGTTTTTAGAAAATGGTGAAAAGTTACAGAATGCATGCTGTACAGTAGCACTTTCGGTCATCTCATTTTGGAGAAAAATCCATTATCTCTGGCGTTTAGATGACTTAAATACAATTTTTTAGTTTTGTACGACTTTTGATTTTCATGTTAGACTTAACACACACGCACACAGCCTTTTTTGTGGAATTTGATCATTTTGACTCAAGGAACCCTAAAAGGTGTGTATTTCCGTTGAAAACTGCAATTCGAAAATTTTCACGATCGCAATACTTTCTCTCACTATATATCTCATAACATATTTCTGCCATAAATACTGTTTCAGGTAAGATTTTACATGTTGAACAATGTATTTTATATATATATATATATATATATATATATATATAAGCTAAAAGATCTAAATGAGGTGAACTGGAATAAAAACCCTCACGTATATATATATATATATATATATATACACTTTTTTATTAATAAATAATTATAGAAGAAATTTACTATAATTTATAATTACCTTTATAAATAATTTGAGTTAAAACAAAGTTACTTCTATAACAGAGAAGCAAAAAAATAGTAGTAGACAACTAATTAAAAATTAAATTGATTGATGGATTATAAAATAGATTAAATAAATTAGCACACATTTAAAATTTAACTAAACCCTCGCAGCCAAGTTTGAGATATCCAATCTCCACTCCAATTCTCTCAATTATAAATTTATTAGCTTAGTTTCATCACTATTTGAATTATTACATCAGTCTCTAAATTAGAACTAATCAATACTAGTTTAATTATATCATCTTTTGAATACTTAGAATTAATGGTAACTAATTAAATGGACTAATTATTCGTATCAAACATTCTACTAAATTTAATCATTGTATACCGCTATTCATGCATTTTCATGTGACTTAATTCAAAATCTGGTGCGCGCAAGACATGACTTTTACTTACCTCCGTTGTTGAAATCAATTTAAGATTTTTTAAATACATTTAAAGATACAAATAAATTGTTAAATAATTAATTATTTTGAATTCCAATAGAAACATGTGTTCTATAAATAATCTTTTATATATTTTTTAGATTTTATGAAATTTGGCCATATTATCTTATTAGCATTGCTAAAATAACAGGTACACATAGACGTTGACGAATTCCATATAAAACTAAAGGAGAAAACAGGAAAACTATTTTTATAAGGTAATTTTCATTTTTTGAACTTAATAACAGTCATATACATGTATAATATACCGTTGGAATGCTAAAGATTTTAGAAAAATATCATCTTATACATGCTATTGTAAAAGTTAACGAAGAGTGATGAAAGGCGATAAAACTAACTGATTGTTGTAGATAAAAATATAATACATAATAATAGTAATAATAATATGTATATAAATAAATAGTGATTAAGTTGCCTTAATTTTTGCCTCACTGTCATAATTTTGTTACTAAAGTGCACCGAAAACTTTAAATGTCTATCAAAGGTGACTTCGAGATATCTCATATGTTTGGATAGTTTAATTTCGCAGTTCTTTATTTTAAATTTTGACGGTAATTTTTTGTTTCCTTTTTTAAACGAGTTTTCCCTTCGTTTTATCTGCATTCACATCAATTTTCAGCTCGTTTGCTATGATTTGGCAGGCTTTTTCTGAATGCATAACAGCCTTACTGGCATTTGAGCTACTACTGGTGACAGCGATATCATCAGCAAAAGCTGATATTGAAACATGCTCGAACTTGGTTCCAACAATTTTTCCAGTATAAATAGAAAACAGTATTGGTGATAGTACCGCACCTTGTGGAACACCACATGTGAGATGGACATATTTTCTGAAACTTTTACTACCTTTATTTAAAACTGAATACTTGATAAAATAGTCCTATTATTTCAACAGAACGGGTAGTTAATCACAATAAAATCCGAATAATAAAGAGTTACAACATTTATTTTAGTAATTGTCGAAATGCTTGGGGTGACCTGAGAAGGGACAGGTCCCACAAGGGCGGCCGGGAAGAAAGGAAGTCCCTTTGAATACAGCGCAAAGGGCCGTATAGGGAATATATCACCTCCAAAGGTTGAATTATAGTTGGCTAAAGAGTTAGTGTAGGAGGAGGGAGGTGCTAATGTCCTGGAAGGGCGGCTCAACTGCCCCTATCTGTATTTATGCATTTCTTTCCCTTTCATATGGGCCGCACTTCCACCTTACCTCATAAATAATATTTATCTTCCCATCTCCGTTTTAAATTCTCCTCGGTTGTAGGTATATATATCTGCGGGTTGTTTGCTTCGTCTAGTCAAGGCTGTTGGCAGGTTATGTGGTTACTAACTTTCAGAGTTGATGTTTCATAAAAGAAAACGCTGCAAATTATTAAACAATGGTTTATTATTTCCAGTTAAGGGAGCGGCGTGGTATAGTGGATAGAGCACTATCCTACTGTTCTCCGGGGCCTCGGTTGGAATGTTGGCTGTGGCAGAATATTATTTATTCTTTTAATTCTGTAAGGGGAAGGCTCTAGGGCATGGAGACCCTTCTGGGGCAGACCCAGGCTCTATAAAGTGGGAACCAAAAAAATGGGAAAAACCTGGACCTTCCGTCTTCAGCCATTGATTCTGAAAATTCCTGGAGGTATGGAATGCATATGTTTTATTGCTTTTGTAGCTCTCAATGAATCTGAGGCTACGGTTACGTTCTCTATTTGGAGTTTCAACTATTTAGTTGTTTCATTTAATGACCGCCACCCGGACTAATTCCTTGCATTAATTCTCAACGGTCAACTAATTACATCCACAATGTATTTTTTATCGCTCGCGTACATGTTAACTAGCATTAACTTTTAATGTTATTAATTGATATAGGTAGGCTGGTAGGCGTCCGAAAGGAAGGCCGAAGCGGCGATGGGAGGATTGCGTTAAAGCTGATCTCTGAACATTGGACGAGTCTGTGCAGGCGAAGTTTGGTGGTATCGGCATCGAACCTTCGGGTTCGGTAAGCCTATTATTATTATTAATTGATATAGGAGTTGATAATTGTGTTTTCGGGTCTTGTGATAACATTTTTTAACAGTGTTTTTTATCGTTCGCACTTGTTTTAATTAAAATTTACTTTTTATGTTTTTTATTGTTAGAAGGATCTATAATTGTGTTTTCGGGTCTTATAATTACGTTTTTTGAGTTTTATTTTCACTTACTAGACAAACGTTCAAAACTTCCAGTATATTACAAATGACTCATTGACATCACTATTATCAGACCTATTTGGACGTATGGAATCGAGCTTTGGGGCTCTACGAAACCATCTAATTCCTCCCACATCCAGTCCTTTGAATCCAAAATCCTTCAAAAAATCCTGAATGCTCCTTATTTTGTTACAAATCAACTCATTCATAATGACCTTAACATCCCATTTGTTGCAGACATAGCCCGTGATAGATACTCCTCTTTTCATTTTAAACTCCCTGCCCATACAAATCCACTTGTCCGTAATTTATCTTCCTTAGATATCCCAGATAATCCTCCAAGGCGACTGAAAAGAAGGTGGCCTTGGGACCTACTGAGTTAAAATAGTTAGTGAAGTGCTACCACTGGGTAGTTCTTTCTCAAGACATTTTCATGACATTTTTATTCCTCATATTTACTTATTGTGTTCTTTAATACAGTTGTAAATTACTATAAATAAAAAAAAAAAAAGAGGTTTATTTTTTTAACGCTCCCGCTCATTTTAACTCGAATTTACTTTTAATGTTTTCTATTGATATAGAGATAATTAATGTGCTCTCGGGGGGCTATGATTACGTTTTCTCAGCTGTATTTTTTATCGCTTATGCGTATTTCAACTCGCATTTACTTTTAATATTTTTTATTGGTATAGAGGTTGATAATTGTATTTTTGAGACTTGTGATTACGTTTTGTAAGATGTATTTGTTTCTCGCTCGCTCGTATTCCAACTAGCATTTACTTTTAATCTTTTTATTGTAAAGCATTTCGTCATTACTTACAACGGATTAAGCGCGTAGCGTAATTGATACCGAAGCAGATTAGAAGGAGGAAAGAAAAGATGAGTTAAATGAAAAAAAAAAATGAAACTAAGAGGATAAAAGTGAAAAGAAGTTTAAAATGGCGTGTCAAAGAAAAAGGAGAAGAGTCGGGTTGAGGTGTTTTAATTGGTTGCTCCAAACTCCAAGTAATTAGTGAGGCAAACCCTTCTCCCTCAAAACTCGGCCAATTTATACCGATACCGAGCTATTTTAACATTCTTCGCTCTTTCCAATAATCATTTTGAATAATTATTTTTCGTTTGTACGTTAACTTACCTCAATACGAGGGTGTCACCTGTGGTTTAGTAGCACATGACAGCCTCAGTCGCAGATTCGACCCCGGCAGATGACCTAGGTGTATTTTTAGGGATTGCAATTCGGTGTCATTTTCAATCCGGCCGGATTATCATCGATCAAAAAATAATAATAATAATAAAAATAATATATTAAAAATTGTATTATATAAATGTATATGTAATTTGTGTATACACAGAAAAAAAGCACATGATATAAACAAAAAGTTAGTAAGTTTTTCATTATTACATATTTTATCCTAGAAAAAGTTAAACTGCCCGAATTATATATATATATATATATATATATATATATATATATATATATATATATATATATATATATATATATATATATATATATATATATATATATATAAGTTATGGACCGAGGCGAGTCGGTATCGGCTTAATACCAACTCTTATCATGTAAACAAGATGAGAATGTATAAATGTAGGATTAATGGAGAATAAAGTGAGTCTTAACACAGTTGCCGTGTGAGTCATTTCTGAAACCCTTTCTCTCATTTATTTTTATTTTTTTTTACTTAATTTTTCCGAGTCTACATAACTGGTGCCGAAACCCGGGATCTCAGTTGGGAGTGCTTAAAGTTTTTTTTTTTTGTACAAGCTTCTTTTTTAACGTGCATTTTTTTAAAATCAACGACTGGCATGGCAGAGAATGTTTTAAGACCAGCAACCCTCCAAGTACCAGGAGTACCGGTTGAGATGCCAGTGGAGATTCCAGCCTGTCCAGTGGAGATGCCTCCGTTACCACGAGAGACTATAGCAGAAGCCCACGCAAACACTTTAGCCTGGCTAAAAGTGAAAGCTGCGAATGCTCAGGACCTAAGGATGGCGATCTCGGATGTCGAAAAATTTACGGGGCAGACGGGTGAACTTAACCATTTCTTAAAAAACTGTGACCGCATTATGTCCCGCATCGAGATTAAAGTAGCGGATGGTATATTGGGAGAAGGAGATGCGGAGTCGCTGAAAGCCGATTTGGTGTGTCGCGTAAAACGAAGCGTCCTCAACTTTATACAAGCAGACGAGGAGACCCCATGGGCTGTGGTGAAGGAACGGCTCAAGAAAGCTTACGGGGGCGGCAGATGGAGTCCCGAGGAAGACATCTTCCAGATGTTCAGAGAAGTGAAACACCCCCGTCAGTCCAGTGGACAGTACGCAGGAGAGCTGCTCGTGCGGTTTCACAAGATAACGGAGAAGCTACGGGAGATCATGAGCGCAGTAGAGGTGACTGCTAGAATGGACTTCCTTTCGCCAATTCTTCTAGTGCAGCTTGCCAGGAAACAGGAAGAAAGGACGGTTTCCCTAAAGGTCGTTCCTTCGTAGAGTGCGCCCAAGAGCTAATGGACGCCAGCGCACGAGACGAGGAAACACGGATGGATGTGTAGGAAGGTGGGTGGAACCGCGTAGCCTACCGGAGAGCCAGAGCCAACCCTGGGCCATGGAGGAGGAAGGAGCCGGAGTATGAAAGGCGGGAGAGAGTCACAAATGATGGTAGAAGGCAATCCCAGGGGAAGACCAGACCCACTGGAAGACGTGAAGAAAGACGATGCCACGGCTGCGGAAGGCCGGGACATTTAGTGGCACAGTGTCCGAAGACAAAATGCTTCGAATGCGGTACGGAGGGCCACATCGCAAGACAGTGTCCGTACATCTTCCGCCAACGGGATGCACCAAGAGGAGAACCAATGGAGGTGAACGCCCAAAGGATGTGGAAAAAGAGTAGAGGATCAATAGATTCTACTGACAGTACCGAAACATCCGGAACGGACGACGACGACGCGGAACCTGGATGTAGCAGCGGAGAAAGGCGCAGTGGAGGACGGCGAGGCGGAAGACGGTCGGCAGCAGCGGAGAGGCGAGTGCGAGCAGATGCCTGAGGAGTGTGGCAGAGGAGGGGCGACCGCACGATAGTGAACTGCAACATCAGGAGTGAGTGCAGGCGGTCTGCCTATCATTCGAGTCGAGAAGGGTGTGAGTTGTCTGGTCGATACAGGGAGTTCCAGCACTATCATGAGTCGGCGAGCGGCGGAGTTGATGTGTCATGACGGCGGGGCACTCCAGCCACAGGTATGTAGATGTAAATTGATCACCCTGGGTGGGCCGTGTGACGTAGAAGGGGAGGTACGTCTAGGTTTGGAACGGTGGGCGTCAGGGGTAGGCGACATTACTGTTCATACGGTCGGAAGCATGCCCCGCGAGTATGAAGTCATCGTAGGATGCGATTTGTTAGGGAAGGTAGGAGCCAAAATTAGGAGCAAAGGGGGGCGTTGGACAGTAAAGATTGGGAGGAAAACCTACCGATGCAAGGATTTCATTAGGGACGGGAGGATCGGAGTGGTGAACAGGGTAAGGGACTGGAGGTCAGAGTTGAGGGAGGAGTATCGCGACATTTTTTTCAAAGAAAACGAAATCCTGGGGGCGACAGGAAAAACGGTTCACGAGATTCCCCTTAAACAGGATAGGGTAACCTATGTGAAGGAAAGGCGATACCCTCAGGCTCTCAGGGAACACATCAGGGACGAAATTCGGGATCTGAAGAACCAGGGTATTATCGTCGATAGCACATCCCCGTTTAATAGTCCCCTGTGGATAGTTAAAAAGAAGAGTGCGCCGGGGGAAAACAGGGAGAAATATCGCTTGGTGGTCGATTTTCGGAAATTAAATGAAAACACGGTGGATGAAAAGTATCCCATCCCGAGATTTGACGACATTCTCGACAGGCTGAGCGGGGCTACTATATTTAGTACGCTCGACCTTAAAGCGGGTTACCACCAAATAAAGATGCACCCCAAAGATTGCCACAAGACAGCATTTACCTTCGAACGCGGACATTACGAGTTCCGTAGGATGCCGTTCGGCTTGAAAAACGCGCCGATCACTTTTCAGAGACTCATGGATGAGTTCTTGCGGGGGATAGACGAATCGGTCTGTCAGGTGTACATGGACGATTTAGTCGTTTTTAGCAAAACGGAAGAACAGCATATCGCGCATCTGCGGAGTGTGTTTGACAGAGTGCAGCAGTTTGGCCTCAAGCTGTCCCCGGATAAGTCGTTGTTGGGCCAGGAGCAAATTAATTTTTTAGGCCACACTATTTCTAAGGACGGGGTGAGCCCCGATAAAACTAAGGTGGCGGCGATCCAACGGATGGCGGTACCGCGGGACGTCAAGGGCATAAGGCGGCTACTCGGGACGTTGAATTATTATCGGCGGTTCATTCCGGAAATGGCGGCGTACTTGGTGCCCCTGAATAACCTTCTCAAGAAAGGGAAGAAGGTTGTGGTGACGGCCGAGATGGAGAACAACATCAGACGTTGTATGGCGAGGCTGCAGGAAGAACCCGTGCTTGCTTTCCCTGACTTTTCGCGCTGCTTCAACATCACGACGGATGCCAGCGAGTATGCGTTGGGTGCGGTGTTATCTCAAGAGCAAGTCGAGGGGGACCGCCCGATTGCGTACGCTAGTCGTCGCCTTACAGAAGCAGAAACTCGTTACAGCGCCCTGGAACGCGAATTGTTGGGGATTGTTTGGGCCATCGAACACTTTCGGCCATACATCTTCGGAAGGAAATTCAAAGTCCACACGGACCATCGTCCCTTACAATGGGTGGGCACTCTGAAAGAATCCTCGGCGCGGGTCACCCGGTGGAAAGAATTCCTCAGCCAGTACAATTTTGATATTGTGTATAAGCCGGGTAAGGAGAACGTGGTGGCGGACTGGCTGTCTCGGGCCCTGGTAGTTAACGCTGTAGAGCAAGAGGCGGGGGAAACGTCTGGGGAATTACAGCGATTTATTCGGGATTGGACGCCAGACGGAGAGGGCGGACGCGCCTCCGCGGAGGAAGCGGATACGGAACACGAGAGTTCGGCGGATGAGAGGGCTACGCATATGGAGGAGCTTGAGGAAATTGTCAATGATAAACCCCGGCAGATCATTTGGAAGACTAGGACGGCGGGGCTGCTCAAACTTGACTATAGCCAGTTTGGGAAAACTAAAATTACCACCATTTGGTCTCAACCGGGTGTTAGCGAGGAGGGTATTTGCCGTGCACTTAAGGACGCTTCCAAGCCCGGGCGAACGCATCACCTTTATGTCGGGAATAATACCGTGTGGGACAAAATCAAGCGGCTCTGGCGTGAGGAGAAAATCGGAGTGGATCGGTCGTTCGTTCGGTGCACGCTGATGGTGGAATCGCTCAGGGACGCGGACCGTCAACGGAAAGTGACGTTGGCGTACCACCAGGGCAAGACGAACCATCGCGGAGTCCAGGAGACCTTGCAGGCTCTGAAGCGGCGGTATTTCTGGTGGGGCATGCGGAAGACGATTCACGATGTCATCGGGAACTGCGACGTCTGCCTCACTACGAAGTATGATCGTCATCCCCCCCAAGTCGCGCAAGAAGAGACGCCTACTGCGGAGGCCCCGCTTAGGGATCTACAGATCGACACATTTATCTGGCGGGGGTACAAGTGGGTGACGGTTCTGGATACTTTTAGTAAAGTCGCGATGGCGTACTTAGTCCAGCAGCGGTCGTCGGAGGCGGTGTTAGAAGCTTTGCGGACGTGGTTTCAATTCTACGGAGTCCCGGACCGGATAGCGTCTGACAGCGGCATGGAATTTGACAATGCTCTTGTGCGGGCGGAAGCCAAGACCTTGGACTTTACGTGGCACCTCAATACACCGGGGCACCCGAAGAGCAGGGGAAGAATTGAACGTCTCCACAGTACATTAAGCAACCATTTGCGGGTCTACCAGGTGGCCAACGGATTAGACCCTGATGTAGCAATGGCGAAGGCGGTAGCGGCGTACAATCACTCGGTGCATACCGTTACGGGCTTCACGCCGTTTGAGGTTCTTTTTGGCTTGCGGGATCGCCCGAGGGACTGGTCGGGCACCGTTGCGGGCACCGAACCTTTGGCTAGGATGGTCGCTAACCGCGTGTCGTTGGTGAAACGTTGGGGCAAGGTCGGGGAGCGGATCGAGGCGGAGAAACGTCGACGGGTCGCTAAACACAACCTGGGTGTTAGAGACATTGCGGGAGGGATTCGCATTGGGCTCGTGGTGTACCGCCGGAGGGGTTCAAACCGGGGAAAGGAGTTGGAGCGCTACGAAGGTCCATTTCGTGTTATCGCAATTCGCGAACACAATGTGGTCACCGTTGAGAGTCTGAAAGACCCTAGGAAGCGTAGGAACGTGCACGTGGAACAGCTGAAACTCCCTCCTGCTTCTCCGCATCCTTAGTGGTCTGGTTTGCCCCGTCGGCTTGCCGCTAAACAGCGTTTCTTTCTTCATTTTTTTTTGGTGGTTTCACAATGTTGTGCTTCATTTCATTTATTGTTATGTTCAGTGCGTCAGTTCTTAGTGATTCTGAGTTTCAAGATATGTATTATCACTTTCGTTTCTTGTTACGGAGCTTTTATTTTATGTATTTTATGCTATTGTAGTGTTGGATATTCTGTTTTGTTTTGTTTTTCAGAGTTCTTCTGTTCTTTGTTGTTTTGTTGTTTCATATTGTATATATTATGTATTTTCTAGGCTGCTTATCATTGTATTACTGTTTCTTATGTACTTTTCTGAGTTGGTCGGCTGACCGATCGCTCCAGCTCCCAGCTTGGATCCGTAAGTTTACGAGGGATGTTCGTAAACTGGCGGGGGGAGTTATGGACCGAGGCGAGTCGGTATCGGCTTAATACCAACTCTTATCATGTAAACAAGATGAGAATGTATAAATGTAGGATTAATGGAGAATAAAGTGAGTCTTAACACAGTTGCCGTGTGAGTCATTTCTGAAACCCTTTCTCTCATTTATTTTTATTTTTTTTTTACTTAATTTTTCCGAGTCTACATAACTTATATATATATATATATATATATATATATATATATATATATATATCAACTTTTTGGGAGATTATTTAAGGAAAATTTGGATTTTTGTGGATTTCTAAATCTTTCTATAAACAAAAATAAGTAATAAAAAAGTTGAGCAATAATAAAAAAATAAATAAAACACATTTAAGGAGAAGACAAGCTTACATAATTTGTTACAATATTTACTGGCATGCCCCAGTAAGCAATTGGAATTTAAATATTCATTTCTGTTTATCCTATTATAATTTATATTATTTATATATGTATTTATAACTATGCCATAGTATGTATGAGATTATTATCATATACTAATAACCACTAACACCAAATGGGCCAAACTCCATGGCTTATATGTATATAATAAAATAAATCTAATCTAATCTAGTGGCAAAAAGAAAAACAAATAAATCCAGGTAAGGAAAATTGTTTTGATCGTGAAAAAATCATAATCAAATTTTTTATGTTTTGTAAAACCTCATATTCCTTGATAGCAGTGATGGGCAAATACTCAAAAAATTTGAGTACTGATTACTGTAATCAAATGATGCTAGCTGCTGATTACAAAATCTAATCAGGTTTCCTCCTGATTACCTTATGTTTTATCTACATTCTGTATAATCTGAAATGGTAGTTTATCATTTAAATGTTAATGATTAAATAAGTATATTAGATATATTAAATTATAGGAAAATAAATAACAAAAATACCCTACAAAACATATTATAATTGTATTTCGCTTCGGGGCAGTGCTTTATTATGGTTAATCATTTGGAAAAATTAAGTTAGACATCAAATTTTTTAAGTTAAATGTCAATTTTTACTTTCACTTACCTGCATATGAAATATATCGTAAGGGAAAGTATTTTCGAATTCCAGTTTTCGATGGAAATACACGTTGTAGGGTCTCCTGAGTATAAATGACCGGTTAGTCGGTTAGTCTAACGCAAAAAGGAATAGTATGAAACTGAAATTTCATATGTAAGACAACTACACGCCCGAGAAGTTGGAGAAACTTTGGTTAACCATGATAGCTACTTGATATGACATTAATAATATCGCCTTGTTATAATTGAACCTAAATACTTGAATCTCTCAACGTGTTCAAAAGTATGCCCTGATACATCAATATCACCAAGATCGCCACCGTTTCTGCTACTAATCATATATTTCGTCTTATCGGTATTTAATTCGAGTCCTATTTCTTTACCGATTTTTATTAACACAC